>WNNG01000150.1:0-60352 GCA_018208015.1 Medicago ruthenica
ATTATTTTATATAGATATTTTTTTTTTTTATATGTTATTCGTTAATTTTCGCAACAAAACCTAAAACGATGAAATTTTTTTTTTATTTTTTCTAAAGAGTAACTTTGGGTTGAAATTATACTTTCAAATTTCAATAAGGTGTAATAGTTTTGCAATTGCACACATGTTAGTATGTTACACGTTCAAAAACTTAATTTACTTTATGACTCTAAAGTAAAAGTACATATACACCTTTATAAGGACTTGTCAATTGAGTTAAATTATACATTAAGATTTTATATTACACATAAACATTTAAAATTTAGTTCTAAAAATTGATTTAAGAAACTTAAAGAAAAATAATTATTATTATTTGTTAAGCATATTAAATTATCTCTTTTTACAAGCATATTAAATTAACAATCACGATCAATTTAACTTTTCTATATGCGAGTCTGTCTATAAAATTGTCTATATTTATTTTCTAAAAAATAAAATTTGTATAAATTTGTTGTAAGGTTATTGATATATGTAGACGAACACATTGAAAACGTTTAATAAGGAAATAAAAGTTCTAGCTCAAGTCAAAATTGAATTTCGGTCAAAAATAAAATTCCAAAGATTGATTTACATATAATATTTAGAAAACTGTTATTCATAAAAAAGTTAAAGTTGAATAACTCACCGTGATAGAAAGTTTGTGGAGATGCTGAGAAGCCATTGCAATATCTAAAATCCAAAAGTAGTTCATATTTGGATCATATGCTCCCTCGATAAATAACTCCAATTGTCGAAGATTTTGAAATTGAACCAAGATCCTCGTTAATTCCGCTATCTGATTACACCAGCAACATTAAATTGAAATGGCATATATATCTTCATAAATTTTATTTTAATAAAATATTATTGGTTTGATAATTTTAAATGAATAATGAATAATATAATAAATAATTGAGAAATTGCACTTACCTCTTCTCATTTTTGTTCAAATGTCAATCAAACCCTCTATTTTCTCTAAGTACTCACCTCTTTAGTCTTTACGATCTAAAGTTGTCTACCCTACCGTTAGAAAAAACTAAACCTTCGTGTCTTCTAAAATAAAATGTGTCTTGGGATATGATATCCTGGAGTGTGGACTCAAACCCGCAATACCACATTTCTCGACACTTAATGTGTGAGCTTTGCAGTTAGATTCTTTGAATCTCAAAAATAAAAATTGTCAGGGTATCTGGAACCGTCTAGCTCATTATCAACAAGAATGCAGAGGCTTAGACTAACAAATTTCTAGACCAAGAAAAACCACAATCCAAAAATAAGGTGACATATTGGCTCACACTCGAGGAGACAATACACATGCATGAAAGTTGTGAGTGAGTATTCAAGTTGTAAGTGAGTGTGCGCATAAGGAGAGGAGAGCAAAATGTAGAGGGGGCAAAAGGTTTTCAGCTTCTATTCCCTCAATTCTTTTATTCCTTATTTTCAAAACCAGGATGAAAAACCGATAAATCTTTAAAACCAAAATGCAGAGGCTTAGACTAACATTTCTAAACCAGGATGAAAAACCAATAAATCTTTTAAAAAAAGGGGCATAAACCAAAATGCAGAGGCTTAGACTAACATTTCTAAACCAGGATGAAAAACCAATAAATCTTTAAAAAAAAGGGGCATAAATGCACCTTTGGTCCTCCTATTTTCAAAATAATAAAGTGTTGTCCCTCTATTTTAAAAACCGATTTTTCTCCCTAGTTTTACTTTTTTTTGAATTTTCATCTCTCATTTTTGGGTCATTTTTGTTGATATGTCCTACACATTAATGATGATTATTAGGCATCTTTTGCTGACATGGATATTCGGTGTGGTCGTATAAGCTTTGTCATGTCATTGATGAATAGGCCGCATCAGCAAAAATGACCCCAATAAGAGATGGGAATGAAAATTTTAGAAAAAAATGAAATTGGGGACAAAAAAAAGGTTTTTTAAAAATAGAGGATCAAAACTTCATTTTTATGAAAATAAGGACACCAAAATGCATTTAAGCCAAAAAAAAGAAAATCAAACTGGTTTCATTTTAAGTTGTCATCTTGTCATATTGGGATTAAAGTTGTGACCTTTTTATAAAAAATAAATAAATGTTTTCAAGCATGGTTTGATTGGTGATGTGAGATTATTTTTTAAAAATTAGTGGCCAAAATCTAGAGATATCGAGCTATAAGGGAAGGGAAGGGATGTATGGTTGAATCTGGAGATGAAGTGGTGCAATGAGGAATCCTTGTTTAAACTTTAGAGGGAGAGAATCTTTATGGACGTAGAATAAGACTGACCAACGTTAGGCAAAAGTGGTAAAACATGTTATCTAGTGTAAAGACTAAATACCTTACGCGGTCCTTTAAGTTAGATGTTTATAACAAATTAGTTTTAAGTTTTTTTTTACCGATTGGTGCATTTAAGTTTTTTTACTACAAATTGATTTTTTTCGCCATAGAATATTTACCCTGTCACCCATTTTTTCAGCCAACTTCATTAAAAAGTTCTTATGGATCATTTAACATTGAGGTGGTGAGTCCAAAAGTGCTTATGAAATCAAACATGATAACTTACACACATTTTCTTCTTGATAAATATTTCATCAACAATATTATAAATCAACTAATCGATCAATTTTGTTTCAAATCAAGACTGAATAACACAACTATGAACCCTAGTTTTGAGAGCGGTGAATTTGGACATACAAACTTAACATTAAGTGTCCACAAACACTTTTGAAGTGAGTTTGATGAAAATAGGATAATGGGGTAGATATTTTATCACTTAAAGACCAATTTCTGACAAAAAAAACTTAATAGGACCAACCAATTATAATTATCTAACCTAAAAGACTGCAAATGGTATTTGGCCCAAATATAAATAAGGGAGGTTGGTGTTACTTGATAAACCGAGGGGTGAGGTAACATTAAAACAAAGTTTAAGGGATGTGGATGTAATTCTGCCTAAATAATAATATACACTACATAAAATTCTAAAAACTTATAATCGAGTTTTTTAGGCAACAATTGACATATTAAAGAGGCAGCTCAGTAAAATGGTTTCATGTGAGGACCCAGAGAGTAGTGTGAACCAAAGCTCAAACAATGGGGAAATTGGTGGAGAATGGTCTTTGATCGATTTGGATTTGGATAATAATTGGAGGAGCACTTATTTAACACCATTAATTATCAACATCCATTCAACACTAAATTTTATCTCTATTTCTCTCTTTCTAACACATCACCAATTTAGCACATCTATCACATCACTCATATTCGTCTCTTCTCTCTTAAGGTGTAGATTGGTGTCTACAAATCATTTTCCTAATTGGAATTGGGAATGTGACAGTAAGATTGTTTTGAGAAATAGATCTGTCATTGTAGAGTAAATAATTAAACGTGAATACAGTATATTAGAAATGAGTTGTGTTTTTTTTGAATTTTATTTAACTTTTCACTCACAATATTACAGGTAGTCTAATTTTGGTGACAATACCAATATTTGTAAGTGAAAAATTAATATAATAAAAAGATTTCGGCTATAAAAATTATTTATATATAAACAATTATATTAACAGTTAGTATTTAGATATAGAGCTTATATAGAGAGTAGAGACAATAAACATCAACCAGCAAGCAAACATGGGTTTTGAGTGACTCACCTGAGAAAAGTTTCAAGATCATAGCTAAAATCTCAATATGTTGTAATCTTGCAATTGGACCAAAGGGACATGGATTTTCTCTAGCTTAGCTGCATTCCAAAAAACCTTTGATAACCTTGGAGCTATAACATAGAAATGTTTGCCTGTGTTACAACTATATTCACAGGAAGAGAGATTCAATGCATCAATAATTACCCTCCAAGGATAGTGGTCACCCTTTCCACAGTCAATTATTTTCAAATGACGCAGCTTTGGACTGATAATTATCAAATCAGACACGATTTTGCAGTTCTTAAAGGTGACGTCCTCAAGTTGGAGACATTCAGAAAACAAAAGAGGCAAGACATGAATTTGGATACAAGATAAACTGATCCCATCCAACATAATTGTTGTCGCATTTCTGAGTCCGGAAAAATCAAAATGTTCAGGAATTTCACAACCTCTGAAGCTAAACTTGGATAACATACGAGCCTTAATGTTCATCAAGTGTACATCGCTACCAGTACAAGAATATTCAATGGATGTGAGATTTGATGCGATGATATCTATATTCTTCGGCCAATAGTCAACCCAACAGTTAACAATGTTCAAATGAAACAATGTTGGACTGATTATTTTCAAGTCAGAATTGAACTCACAGTCATCAAGGGTGAAGTCTGCAAGATGGATGCAGTTGGAAAACAGACCCTGGAGAATATCTTGAGTCACACCAACTACATGCAACACAAGAGTTCTCAGATTCTTAAATCCAGAGAAGTCCAGAGGTGCTACTATGCGACAGTTCTGTAGGTGCAAATGCGCCAGAGAATGAGTGTTAGATAAGAGTGTAAAGGAAAATTTGTATGGCTCCATTTGTAGATCAGTATAATTAGTGTCATATGAGAAGAGCAATTCAATACGATTGACACCTTTAGCAATTCCTTGGGAAATCAATCTATCAATGGCATAACTATGGTCATCACCTAATGGAAACTTTAGTTTGATTGAACGGATTGTGACACCATGATAATGCTGGATGAATTGATCCAATCTTGTGGCAAATTCAGATTGGAAGAGTGGAAGGTTTTCTTGTAACTCTTGGATTGTATTATGGCCAAACATGTTTTGGAGATCAAAATTGAGGTCCATTCTTAATCCCCATTCGCGAAGCCATCGTTTGGATAATACGCTGGTTTTCACCAAATCCTTCAAACCTAACTTAGAAAAGATATAGGATATAACACATTCAGGCAGATCAGTCTCAAGCTGCTTTTACACCTCTTCATTGTTTCTTTCTGCAAGCAATAATGAATTTCAATTAATAGCATAATCAATCAAATGAAATTACTGTTGAACGAGGAAACAACAAAATTACATATTCAATCAATCTAATCTACGGGAAGGAACACCATCCATACCTCAGAACTGTTTTTTATCGTTGAAGGAAACAATAGCTACACGTCACTTATGGATAAGGGTCTGGAAGCTTCGCTCTGAGTTTCAATGCTTGATCAGATATGGGAATCGTTATGATGAAGATGACAACGGCTTGGATCCAGATCTGAAGTAGGGTTTGTTAAGATATGATAGGGAGAATAGAATCTAGTAACTGGTCCACGGTCAAGAGGAACAAGTAACTGTGTATGTAACTCATGTACTTATCTCCTTGTACTTGTAATTGTGTTTTTTTTTTTTTGGTTTTGTTTTGTTACGCTACTTGTAACATTTTTATGTTTTGCAAAACTTCAATTTTAACAAGATTTCTTTTTAGCCCCTTCATATCTCTTTAAGCCCCCCTAAAATAACAAAATTGCCTTTAATTACAAGTTCTGTAAATAACTATCGGATGTTCATTTTAAAAATTATCTATCATCATCAAAAACCACCAACCTACTAATTGATCGCAATTGATTGAAGATTGACGTTATTTGTTCTATTGACTGTGATAAAAAACGCAAAAAATCACTCAAAAAATCGCAAGGTTTAGAAGCATATTCAAGTTAATTGCAAAATAGGAAGTAACTATTAAAAAATCGTTCAAAAATCGCAAGTTTAGTGCTTAAAATAGGAAGTTGAGAGCATATTCAAATTGGTACAGAATTAAAAATTTTAAAATGAATATCTGGTAGTTATCTACCGGAGGTAGAAAATGGAAATTTTTAAAATGAACATCCGGTAGGTTATCTACCGGATGTACAAAATGGAATTTTTTTAAAAATGAACATATGTACAAAATGGAATTTGTTAAAAATGAACGTCCGATAGTTATCTACGTGACGTGTTATTAAGGGCAATTTCATAATTTTAGGGTGCCTAAAGAGATATGAGGGGGGCCTGAAAAGAAATCTTCCAATTTTAACTCGGTCAACATATTGGTGGCACTTCGTTAAATAAGTTCGATTTTTTTTTGAGAGAGAAAATAAACTATTCTTTATAACAATTAGATAAGAAACAATGCCTATGTTAGAAGTCTAGTGCTTTGTTTTTGAGTGTTTTCTACATTATTTTAGCAGTGGTGAGGATTGGACTGAAATTACGAAGACTGATAAAACTTTAAGATCCCAAATAATTTTATTTAACTATTTGTATGGTCTAATTTATCAAGCCACACTTTAGTTAAAGCTTTCATGGAGGCTATTTGAGATAAAATTACCTTAATGTAAAAGTATGGTTGAGGTATTGTCTTGAATATAGTTTTAAAAACCGGACCGGTCGTCGACTCGGTAAGGTTACTGGGTCACTGAGTCGTTGGTTCAATCACTGGGTCATTGGTTGAACCGCATGACTGAACTAGATTAAACTAGATAACTCGGATTTATAACCCGGTCTATTTATATAAAAAATGTGTACTTATAGTTGGATCAGATTAATCTAGATCATACAAAAAATAAAAATAAAAACTCATAAACCCTGTCCAATTGTCAAAACTCATCAAAATTAACCATTATACGTGCATTTCGTACTTACACAAATTATAAATAAGAAACATTAACAATATATTATAATTTAAAATAAGAGTAAAATTAACTTTTTTTATATAAGAGTTAAATTAAACTTGAATCAAAATGATATAGCGGTTGTATTTTAATGGTGGAATGTTCAAATATAATAGATAAAAAGTAGAATTGATCACAAAAAAACATGTGGTGCATTGGTTAAAGGATATTCCTTGCCTTGCCAAATCTTCTTTAGAATAACTTTCTAGTGGTTTGTTGTTTTTTGTTTATTTGGAAAATGAGCTATTTTGTTCATCTATATCTGAAGTCGTTGAGGGTTACTTACCTATAAGACTAACATTTGGCTCTTCACTTATTATTATAATTGTTAGGCAAAAATCGTCCCCTAACTTAATTTCAGGTAACGATTTTGGACTTGATCTTTTTTTTACGTCATTTTCGTCCTTTGGCCAATTTGCATATGAATTTTTAAGATTCAAATCTGTAAGTTTATTTGAAAATGAGCTCTTGATATTCAAATCTATAGTTCTTCGCTCATGTTTTCATATAAATTTTAGATTTGATGCTTAAAAATTCATATGCAAATGGACCAAAAGAACGAAAATGACGTCAAAAATAGATAAAGAATGAAATCGTTATCTGAAATTAAATTAAGGGGCGATGGGTGTAATTTTTCCTTATTATTAGGCTTAAATGCATTTGTGATCCCTTAACTTTTAAAAAGTTGCGATTTTGGCCCCCTAACAAAAAAAATAACAATTAACCCCTTAACTTTACATAACGTTGCAAAGCTGCTGAGAAGACGCCACGTGTCTCAAAACATGGGGTCAAAATCGCAATTTTTTGTAAAGATAAAGGGTCAAAAGATCTTATTTCCCTAAAGATAAATGGTCAAAAGAGAATATTTCCCTAAAGTTATAGGGTCAAAGAGCATATTTCACTAAAGATAGAGGGCAAAATTTTATTTTTTTATTAAGGGGCCAAATTCGTAACGTTTTGAAACATAAGGGGAAAAACTGCATTTAAACATTATTATTGTTGTTGTTGTTTTATTTCTATTATTATTCCATGCTCCCCTCATCTCATCTTAATTAATCAACACAAATGTTCTGTTGATTTATGGGAATATGTCTTGATAGATAGGAAGATGATGATATTTTTCTTTTAAAGATAGAAGACTTTTTTTTATTCTTTTTCTTGTTGTTTACACTTTATTTCCATGATTTTCAGTGAGGTAATATTAACGCTAGGAAGTTCAAAGACCGTGTTAGAATTTCTTTGTGCTGCAAAAGAGAAAAAGAGATCATTTAAGGTCTTTGTTGCTGAAGGTGCCCCAAGGTTTGTAGTTGTGGCTGTCTTACATTTGCAGTTGATGGTGACGTTACATGCAATCAGATATCAGGGACATCATCTTGCAAAGGAATTGGCTGCTAGAGGCTTACAAACCACAGTGATTACGGATTCTGCAGTTTTTGCCATGATTTCTCGAGTGAACATGGTATGTGAAAATCCAACCATTCTTTTTGGAATCAAGACTCTTGTGCAAAATTTAACCTGATTTCAACTTACAAAGCTGATATAAGTGGTGGAGTTAATCCTGAGTGAACATATCTAAAAATCCTGCCATTATATGCAGGGTTGTTTCGGGGAAGGTGAAAACAACTCTGTAAAGTTGGGCCTCCTAAAGTTTGGAGCCCAAAATATTTTTTTTAATATATAATGCAATTCAAATTTAGATATATACTAATAGCGCCGTGATATTTGCATGATTAAGTACGCGGCGTAGTGGTTTAGCTTGATGGTGGATTCCTTGTGGTTCTGGGTCCCAAGACTTATGTTTTTTTTTATTTAATTTTTATTTCCTGCATGATAGGCCTTGATTTGGAACTAAATTTTATGGATTTGAGGTCTATTGACTTATGTTTTGAAAATTGCTCTTCTCTCATACAAAATTGCTCACTCCCACGTGAACTGACCAAAATACCTTCAACGTGAGTTAAATCACGTTCGGTATACTCCCACGTGAGTTAACTCACATTCGGTAACTCACGCTGGACATGAGTTAACTCATGCCGAACTCCAGCGTGAGTGACATTTATTATATTATTGGCTTAAATGCAGTTTTTCCCCCTTGTGTTTCAAAATGTTACGATTTTGGCCCCTTAATAAAATAAAATAAAAATTTTGCCCTCTATCTTTAGAGAAATATGTTATTTTGACCCTATAACTTTAGGGAAATATTCTCTTTTGACCCTTTATTTTTACAAAAAGTTGCGATTTTGGCCCCTTGTTTTGAGACACGTGGCGTCTTCTCAGCAGCTTTGCAACGTTTAGTTAAGGGGTCACAAATGCATTTAAGCCTATATTATTCATTATAATAGAGGGTTTGAGTGACATTTGAAAATGAGAAGAGGTAAGTGCAATTTCTCAATTATTTATTATATTATTCATTATTCATTTAAAATTATCAAATCAATAATATTTTATTAAAACAAAATTTATGAATATATATATGTCATTTCACTTTAATGTTGCTGGTGTAATCAAATAGCGGAATTAACGAGGATCTTACTTCAATTTCAAAATCTTCGACAATTGGAGTTATTTATAGAGGGAACATATGATCCAAATATGAACTTCTTTTGGATTTTAGATATTGCAATGACTTCTCAGCATCTCCACAAACTTTCTATCACGGTGAGTTATTCAACTTTAACTTTTTTATGAATAACAGTTTTATAAATAGTACATGTAAATCAATCTTTGGAATTTTATTTTTGACCGAAATTCAATCTTGACTTGAGCTAGAACTTTTATTCCTTATTAAACGTTTTCAATGTGTTCGTCTACATATATCAATAACGTTACAACAAATTTATACAAATTTTATTTACTTTTAGAAAATAAATATAGACAATTTTGTAGACAGACTCGCATATAGAAAAGTTAAAATAATCGTGATTTTTAATTTAATATGCTTGTAAAAAAAGATAATTTAATATGCTTAACAAATAATAATTATTATTTTTCTTTAAGTTTCTTAAATCAATTTTTAGAACTAAATTTTAAATTTTTATGTGTAATATAAAATCTGAATGTATAATTTAACTCAATTGAAAAGTTCTTATAAAGGTGTATATGTACTTTTATTTTAGAGTCATAAAGTAAATTAAGTTTTGGACGTGTAAAATACTAACATGTGTGCAATTGCAAAACTATTACACCTTATTGAAATTTGAAAATATAATTTCAACCCAAAGTTACTCTTGGAAAAAATAAAAATTTCATCGTTTTAGGTTTTAATGTTTTGCAAAAATTAACGAATAACATATAAACGAGCTAATGAAGAAAAGTATATTTTTTATCTATATTTAATTTTTTTTAATTAAAATAATGGTGGTAAAATATTATATTATATCAATTTAACATTACGACAGATGGAGATATAGAAAAACTATAAGAGAAACTATTAAGAAAGGTTTAGAGATTAATGAGTTGGAGTGAAATTTGATTTATGATAGAATATTATGGTGTAATTTCTTTAAGTTTCTTAAATCAATTTTTAGAACTAAATTTTAAATTTTTATGTGTAATATAAAATCTGAATGTATAATTTAACTCAATTGAAAAGTTCTTATAAAGGTGTATATGTACTTTTGCTTTAGAGTCATAAAGTAAATTAAGTTTTTGAACGTGTAACATACTAACATGTGTGCAATTGCAAAACTATTACACCTTATTGAAATTTGAAAATATAATTTCAACCCAAAGTTATCTTGGAAAAAAAAAAAATTCATCGTTTTAGGTTTTGTTGTTTTGCAAAATTTAACGAATAGCGTATAAATGAGATAATGATGAAAAATATATTTTTTATCTATATTTAATTTTTTTAATTAAAATAATGGTGGTAAAATATTATATTATATCAATATAACATTACGACAGATGGAGATCTAGAAAAATTATAAGAGAAACTATTAAGAAATGTTTAGAGATTAATGAGATGGAGTGAAATATGATTTATGATAGAATATTATGGTGTAATTTGATCCATGTAGCCAACCCCACCCAAGGTTGTCAGATTCGCGAGTCTACATATACTCTCGAAAATGGTATGTAGACTCGATACGTAAACTCGACTCGTAGACTTGTATGAGTCTATGGAAAATTAAAATTGACTTTAAAAAATATGTGTGACACATATATTTATTATAGAACACCGATTAACATAAAAATTAAAATTTCAAACTCCATAATAAACTTTTTTTTTTAAAAAACACCAAATTAAAAGCAAGCAAATTAGAAAAGTAAGTAGATAAGGTCTTAGTTCTTTCCAAATTGGCTACTACATATACTAAAAAATTCATAAAACATATATGCTAATGACTTCAAACATTCAAAGCTCCTTTGAAATCTTGTTGATCATCAAAATCACCATCATCGTCATCATCACCATCATCTTCACCATCATCTTCACCAACATTTTCATCAACATCTTGACCATCATCATCAAACTCAACTTCATATAAAACACCGTATTCATCATTAACAGTAACCTAACTTGAATTTTTTTTAACCTTTATCTAATTCAACATTACCTCCACCATCATTTTGCATATCACTATTAACAACATCAGTTTCCACAACATTTCGATACACAACAGCATAACGTTGTCAATGAAGGAAGAAGAAAAAATCGTTGATGAATGTGAGCGTGACCTTAAGAGTGAGTGAGGATTTTGTTTCTAAATTAAGAGTGAGAGTGAAAAAGAAAAGAGGATTCTAGGTTTTTATTTTCTTTTTCAAATTTTGTTTAGTTTGAGCTTTTTTGGGTTTTAAAACAAATGTTTTTTCAAAAAAAAACTCATGGACTCAAACTTGTCATAGACTCGCGAGAGTCTATGGGAGTCTGTATAAGTCTATACGAGTTTACCCAAGTTTACTACAAAAACAGTTCTATTCATGATTCCAATCGTTTTTGCCTTCTAGACTCCTAAACTCATACGAGTCCACGAGTGTATTTGCAAGTTTGACGACTATGACCTCACCTAGTGAGATAAGACTTGATTGTTGTTGTAATATTAAATACAGCAATAGTCGACCCCACTTGATAGTATTACAATTGCTTGTTTGAATCCGCACTAGGATGCTAAAAACACACGTCCACTTGAAGCTGAAAATCCTACTTCTCATTTCATGACAAAATAATGCTTTGGGACGTAGTTTTTTTTGGGTTGCTGCGGTTATGAAATTCGCAACCAAGCGCATACTAAGTCTACTCTATTTTTAGCATATGACTTTATAAATCTAATTTGCCCGTTATAAGCATATAATTTGAACTTACCAAACATTGCCTAAATCACAATAACTTCCTATTTTAACTAAAATAATCACAAGTCCTGACTGCATTAGTGTTATATGCCTCTTGGTTTGTTTTAAAAATTTATTATATACATAAAATCATGATCTTTATTTTTTGAATTTTAAGATTACAAATTCACATATGAAAAATTCTCATATGGTTGGATTTCAGAGGCAAATAGAATACACTGGTTTTTTCATAATGATTTGAAATATGTCGAGTTACGTGGTTGTATTTGCACCATAAATGTGATTGAGTTAGTAGGTCACTTTTTGAGGAATGCGAGTTTGCTTAAGCAAATCACTTTCAGTTCTCGTTACAAATTCTATATAGGTGGTGAAAGATGGACTACGGGCCGTGAGAGTTGTTGCTGGCCTGAACATAACTTAATTTATGAGATGCTTAAAGATGAATTAAATGAAAAGTGTCGAGTTATTATTTTGTAGCGTTATCTTATTTGTATTTTTATTAATTAAACATTCGTACATTGTGTGTGTACACACACACACGCTGAAGTAAGTTTATTCGATTTAAAGTAATTTACTCTTGGGATCATTTCCTTAATGTTTCAAATTCTCTTATACTTCCCTCTTCTTTATTTAACGCAAATATCTCAACAAACTACATATATTAGTTTGATTTTATTCACTAAATATATTGCTTTGATTTTATCCACAAAATGTCATTTAATATGTCTTTTTAATTTATTTAATTGTGTTCTTTTATTATGCGTATATATTACGAATAATAATTTTTATGATTTAATCAAAACTATTGGTATATATATATATATATATATATATATATATATATATATATATATATATAATGCGCTTTCATACCGTAACAAACAGTATTTTTTTTTATAACATCGACGATATAACAAATATAATGTAAGTTGTTATCTTTTTCAATGTCACCAACAATATAATATTTTTATATGAAAATTTATTTAAGGGTTTAATAGGAAGTGAAAAAATCAGCTCAAACCCATGTTTTTCTTTTATATATAGTATAGATATGCTAGGACTCTTTAACAATTTTTTTTTTTTTTAAAATTCTGATTTTATTATTCGAATTATCAATGTTTTCTTTTAAATAAATAATTACCGCCGTGTTCATGAACCTGATCGCGAATGAGCTGGCAAAGTAACATCCCTTAGATTTTATATTTATTTAAAAAGAATTAAAAACATGACCGCCGTGTTTTATAAAAAGAAGCAACTTTGATTGGTTGAATTGTGTTTCACGACGACTTCACGAAGCTTTTTCTCGAGACATATATCAATGTTGGTTTGTTTATTACTCCCTCCGGTCCTTATTATAAGAAGAAAAACCAAAAAAATCTAAAACCAATGCCGTCATTAATTAGTGTAACTTTTTGAATATTTTTACAAGTATACCCTCATAAAAAATTGTGAAACATTAAATACATCCACTAATACTAAAAAGACAAACATTAAATAAGGGGTAGAAAAGTCTTTTAAGCAATAATTACACCTAAAAAGTTGTGATATTTTCTTATAAATAGGACCAAATTTTTTTTTTCAAATTTTTCTTATATGTAGGACCGGAGGAAGTATATGCATGTGCTACTTAGACTTTAACAATATGTTTTTCATCTCAATTTCTCTAATAAATGATTAATAATAATAAAATAATACAAATTATTTGTTGAAACAGGTTTAGGGTTAACATTATCAGAAGCATTCAGATGAATTCTTCTTTTGATAATTTTGGTTAGAAGGGCTTCAGTCTCTGGTCTGACAGTTCTTTCCAGATTAGGAATTTCACCAGGTTGACAAGTTTGGATATGGGGTATGTCTAGAGGTTTCTCAGGGATGAGAGAGGGTTGAAGGATATGTATGGTTTTAGGTGAAGTAGGTTTAGATGAGGTTGTTTCTGGTAGAATGTTATCAGGAGGGGATGACTGAGTAGCTGTCTCAACATGATCAGAAGCAGCTTCTTCTCTGTCAGAGAGATCTCTTTCAGAAAGAATGCGTGCTCTTTTCTTGTTGAGAGCATCTAAAAAGTCCTTGGTCTTAAGTTTTCTCATGAGGGAAGGTTCATCAAGTTTAGAATTAGCAGAAGATGAGTTTGTAGGAATACCTTTATCAGAAGCAGCTGAAGGTTCTACACTAGCTTCTGAACTAGCAAAAGAGGGGCAAGCAGGTTCTGAGCTTCTGACAGAGTAGATTTCTCTAACTCTTTGGCCATTTCAATACCTTTCTCCATCTGCTCCTTAAGCTGAACTGGCGACATAGTCTCAGTAGCTTTCTGAACATCAGGTAGAGTCCCCTTTTTGATAGCTTCTTGCCTCAGAATCTCCTTGAGCCTTGCAAGTTCTGCTGATTCTTCCTCATAAGTCATCTTGACTTCTTCTTCCTGTTCATCAGTTTCCACAATCATCTTCCTCAACTTCTTCTTCTTCTTATTCTTCTGTTTAGGAGGTGAAACATCTTCTGACTTTCTTTTCCCAACAGCTTTAGCTCTTGTCCTTGTGGGGAGCACCTCAACAGGATCAAGTTCTGCAGCTTCTGATATGCCTTCAGAAGTTGCTTTCTCGACAGATTTCTTCTGAACCTTAGGCTTCTTAACTGGCTTAGCCTCTGTAGCTTCAGAAGTTGCTTTTCTTTTCCTCTGTTTAACAGTCCACTTGTCAGTAGCAATTTCTGGGAGCATATCCCATGTGATCTCAAATCTTGTCTCCTTGTAGTATTCTTGAATGAAGTTGGCAAGAACCTCAGGATTGTCCTCTTTGGATATGGGGGGAAAGTCATCTACATAAGCAGGTTTCTCCAAGTTCACTTGTAAGTCCTGATCAGTAGAGATTACTTCCTTCTTAGGGATTATCTGCATACTACCCAAAGTGAGTCCAGATATAATGCTTCCTCTGCTGATTCCCAAATCTTTATCAGAAGCCAATCCCACGTGTTCCAGCTTCTCAATGAGTCTTCCTTGATAAAAGATTTCTGAAAGCAGTCTAGCATAAGGTACATGCTTTTTCCCCTTCAGACCTTCTTGGATAGATAAGCATAGATAACTGAAGATATATTTGGGAAGGTTGATGGGCAGCTTCTGTACCAGGAAAAACAGAAAATGCTTGTGATCCCATGATTTGTAATCCTTGTCTCCTTGCCTTGGCATAAGACATGATAACAGAATCTTATGTAAGAGTCTGAACTCTTTCTTCATTTCTACTGTTTTATTAGATTCTCTCCTTTCAAACAGGATGGCTTTAATCTGATCAGCCCATCTGCTAGATTTGTTTGAGTCTGATAGAAACATACCAGTGTTGTGAACTCCAATAGCCTTTGCTATAGTATCTACTGTGATGGTGACACTGATGCCCATCACTGCAGACCTAATCTCAGTTGTATTGAAAGCAGACAATCCTAGTTCTGACCTAGTCTTTCCTTTAAGACTTTTATCTTGTGCTACCATGAGAACTTCTTCCTTTCTTGCAGCTTCTCTATCATACACCTCGCTTCTAACCCAGAAATCTTTGACTAATTCCTAATAAGTTGGTCCATTTAGCATGTTGAAGTAGGGAGTCCATCCTTGAAACTCAAAGAAATGTTCAATGTCACACCCATTCAGTTCCAGACTTCTGAAGTCTACTGCGCTTTCAATCAAAATCTTCAACTCTTCCTTGTCCACAAACATTGTCTTGGGTTTGATGATGATTGAAGAACCAGAATCAATATTCAAACTTGTTGATGCAGAAGCCATTTCTGAGTTTTTAGGGTTCTAAGGGGAGTTTTTGAAATTTGGGGGTTTTGAGAACTTAGGTTAGAAAGAAACGAAAGTGTGAGTTGTGAGAAGTGAAAGTGTGAAAGTGTAGAGAGTGTTTTTGTTAAAACGTTTCAAAAAATAAAATAGACAAAAACATTAATCACAACGACACATTAATGACAATAAGGGGCGCTAAACACAACTTTCAAAGCATAAACATCATTGCCCTTCAGTTAATACTCAGTAGTTAAAAGACCACACGTCAGATGAACTGTTCAGATCCACTCTCATTAGTGGGCCACGTGTAAAGTGTCCACTTACAATGAGTTTTATCAGAAGCTAAAAATTCAGATTCTGAAACTCAGACTCTGATGACTTCAGAAGCTGGACTTTCTTCAGATTCTCAAGAACGAGCTTCTGATAAATCTTAGCTTCTGATGTTCTTCAGATTCTCAGTTTCTATTCAGAGTCAAGCAGATTTTTCAGAGATGAATTGCATGTTCAGATTATTTTTAATAAAATCAAATCTATCTTCTGCTAGAGATTTTGTGAATATATCAGCCCACTGATGATCAGTATCAATGAATTGAATATCCAAAACACCCTTCTGAACATATTCTCTTATAAAATGATGTTTAATTTCAATATGCTTGACTCTTGAATGCAGAATAGGATTTTTAGACAAGCAGATAGCAGCAGTATTATCACAAAAGATAGGAATGCTGTTTTCATGAATCTGATAGTCTTCCAACTGATGTTTTATCCAGAGTAGTTGTGTGCAACAACTTGCAGTTGAAATGTATTCTGCTTCTGCTGTTGACAATCCAATAGTTGATTGTCTTTTACTGGCCCGGGATATCAGATTCTCACCAAGGAATTCGCAATTTCCACTGCTTGATTTTCTTTCAATCCTATCACCAGCATAATCAGCATCACAGAATCCAACCAATTTATAATCTAAGGATTTCTTATACAGAAGTCCAAGATTAGTTGTTCCTTTCAGATACCTGAAGATTCTCTTGACAGCAGTCATATGAGATTCTCTAGGATCTGATTGGAATCTTGCACATAAGCATACACTGAATAAAATATTTGGTCTAGAAGCTGTTAAGTATAACAGAGAACCAATCATACCTCTGTAGAGCTTCTGATCTACCTTTGAGCCAGTGTCTTCTTTTCTTAAGTTGCAGGTTGGATGCATTGGTGTTGTCATCAATTTACAATCTTCAAGATTAAACTTCTTCAGAAGCTCCTTTGTATATTTTGATTGATGAACATACACTCCATCTTTGCATTGGTTGATTTGAATTCCAAGAAAGAACTTCAATTCTCCCATCAAGCTCATTTCAAATTCATCCTGCATTAACTTAGAAAATTCCTTGCAAACAGTGGCATTAGTAGAACCAAATATAATATCATCCACATAGATTTGAACAATTAAGATGTCCTTCTTAAGTGTCTTCTGAACAGTGTAGTGTTAACTTGTCCTCTTACAAAATCATTTTTATGTAAGAAATTACTTAGCTTTCATACCAAGCTCTAGGAGCTTATTTGAGACCATATAGTGATTTCTTAAGTTTAAAAACAAATTCTGGATGTTTTAAATCTTCAAAACCAGGAGATTGTTTGACATATACTTCTTCAGAAATGACACCATTTAGAAAAGCACTCTTAACATCCATTTGATATAAAATGATATTATGATTCATTGCATAGGAAAGAAGTAACCTGATTGCTTCCAATCTTGCAACCGGAGCAAATGTTTCAGTGTAATCAATTCCTTCCTGTTGACTATAGCCTTGAGCAACAAGTCTAGCTTTATTTCTGACGACTTCTCCTTGCTCATTCAGTTTGTTTCTGAACACCCATTTTGTTCCAATAATGTTCTTGTGATTTGGTTTTGCAACTAAATCCCAAACATCATTTCTTTGAAACTGATTGAGTTCTTCTTGCATAGCCACAATCCATCCATCATCAGAAAGTGCTTCATCAACTGTTGAAGGTTCAATCATTGACAGTAATCTAAGCATACAATCATTATGTCTGAATGCTGATCTGGTCTTTCTTGGATTATCCTTATTTCCAATAATTAACTCTTCAGGATGTGAAGACTTGTACTTGAAGGTGTTTCTGGGTGGATTTGCTTCTTGAGATTCAATAAGAACTTGTTCAGAAACATCTTGATGTTGATTAGCTTCAGGAGGAGTGTCAGCTTCTAAAAGGTTTTCAGCTTCTGGAAGATTTTCAGCTTCTGAACTTTTATCAGACTCTGAATTCTGATAAGGTTCTGAAGCATCTTCTGAGAGCTGAATATCTGCAAAGCTTTCAACAAGCTCTGACATATTGTCAGGCTTCTTATCATCAAATTTGATGTGTAAGATTCTTCCACACTATGTGTTTCAGAATTATACACTCTGTATGCTTTGGACCTCTCAGAGTAACCTAGGAAGATACCCTTATGAGCCTTAGCATCAAATTTCTTTAGATAGACTTTGTTGTTTAGAATATAACATGTACATCCAAACTGATGAAAATAAGAAATGCTTGCCTTTCTTCCTTTGAATAACTTATATGCTGTTTTATTCAAAATTGGTCTAATATAGATTATGTTCTGAATATAACATGCTTTGTTAACAGCTTCTGCCCAAAAGTACTTTGCAATGTTAGATTCATGAATCATGGTTCTGGCCATTTCTTGCAAAGATCTGTTCTTTCTCTCTACAACTTTATTTTGCTGAGGAGTTCTAGGAGAAGAAAACTCATGGAGAATTCCATGTTCTTCACAGAATGCCTCAAAAGGTTCATTTTCAAATTCTCCACCATGATCACTTCTAACTTTCAAAATTTTCAAATCCTTTTCAGTTTGTACTTGCTTGCAAAAGTTATTAAACACATCATATGTTTCATTCTTGGTTCTGAGGAATTTAACCCAAGTCCACCTACTGTAATCATCAATAATTACCAATCCATACTTCTTCCCATTGATTGATGTTGTGCTAACAGGACCAAATAAATCAATGTGAAGTAGTTCTAAGGGTTTGGAGGTAGATACAATGTCTTTTGTTTTAAAAGAAGTTTTAGCAATTTTTCCTTTTTGGCATGCTCCACAAAGAGCATCTGAGTGATAGTCAATGTTTGGTAAGCCTCTGACTAGTTGTAACTTGCTAAGCTTAGAGATTAGTCTCCAGTTAGCATGTCTCAACCTTTTGTGCCATACCCATTTCTCATCACTCACTGACAGAAGACAAACTACCTTCTGATCAACCAGTTCTGAAAAATCAATCTTATAGACATTGTTCTTTCTCTTTCCCTTGAACACAACAAATTTATCTTTGTTGTTGATTACTGTACAAGTGTTCTTATCAAACAGACATCATAACCACTATCACAAAATTGATTTGTGCTAAGTAGGTTATGTCTTAGTCCATCTACCAACCAAACATTATTAATGGAAATGGAAGAATTACATATCTTACCAGTACCAATGATCTTGCCTTTCTGGTTTCCTCCAAATCCCACAGTTCCTCCCTTTTTCATGTTCACGGTTTGGAACATAGACCTTTCTCCTGTCATGTGTCGCGAGCAGCCACTGTCCAGGTACCATGATTTTGCCTTTTCTTTTACTCTTAAGCATATCTGCAACATTAATAATTTCAGACTTAGGTACCCATATCTTTATGGGTCCTCTTTGGTTAGTTCTGAAGGAATATGGTTTATTTTGCACTTTAGGTCTGACATTCTGAGTTATAAAAGGTTTTGTATAAACTGGTTTAGTATTCCTTGAAGGTTTCCTAAACACAGTTCTTTGAAAATGTGAGTCTGATCTTTTCAGAATCTGAGGCTTGCCAGTCTTAGGTTCTGATCTTTTCGGAGTCGGAACCTTTTCAGGTTTAGCATCTGCTTTCTTCACAATCTTAGACTTAGAACCTCTTGGTTTTGATTTCAGCAGAGTCTTAGATCCTGCTTTCATCAATACCTTTGGTTCAGCAGTCTTGGATTTTGAGTAGTTCAGAACTTCAGACTCAGTAGTCTTTGATTCTGATGGTTTCAGAATCTCAGCAGTGTCTGACTTTGGTACAAAACATACCTTAGTACCTTTCATAATATCTCCATAACAGGATGATATGTTTGTTTCTTTTCAATGATTGAATGGATCATTTGTGAAACCAATACCTTCTCCTCTGTTTCTGTTAATATTGTAAATCATAGATGCAACTTTGCTTCTGTTGATTCCAGTTAAGATGAACTCCTGAAGTACAATTTCTTGCTCACTTGGGACTTCATCAAGTTTCTTATGAGACATTTCTCAAATCTCTTACTTCTTAATCTATCTCATTGATATGATTATGAAGTTGGAGATTTTCATCAGACAGCAAGTTATATTTCTTTTTCAAAGATTTTAATTGTTTTATCTTGCTTCTGAGATGGTTCATAAGTTCCTTAACCGTATCAACAAGTTCAGATTGAGTAAGTTCAGAAAATACCTCATCTTCATCCTCAGAGTCTGAACCTGACTATGTATCAAAAGATATTGTTGCCACTAAAGCTAGGTTAGCTTCTTCTTCATCACCCTTCTCAGATTCAGATTCATTATCAAGATCATCCCATGTTGCCATAAGACTTTTCTTGAGCTTGTTTCTGAAGTTGCTTGATTTTGAGCTGGTCTTCTTGGATTTCTCCTTTGATTTGTCCTTTTGTAACTCAGGACAGTCAGCTATGAAATGACCAGACTTTTTGCAGTTGAAGCAACCCTTGTGATCTTCCTTCTTGGAACCAGATCCTTTGAAGCCACTACCTTTGTTAGAAAACTTCTTTTTTCTTTTAACAAAGTACTAAAACCTTTTAGAAAGCATTGCTAGCTCCTCAGCTTCTGAATCTTCTTCAGAACTTCCCTCATAAGATTCTTCTTCAGATTCTATAGCTTTTAGAGCTTTTGATGATTTTCCTTTAGATTTAAGTGCTATAGACTTAGACTTTCTAACAGGTTCATCTTCATTAAGTCCTAGTTCATGCACTTTGAGAGAGCTGATAAGATCTTCAATATTGAGAGTATTTAGATCTTTAGCTTCCTCAATAGCAGTTACTTTAGGTCTCCATTTAGATGGTAGACTTCTGAGGATCTTGTTCACGTGGTCAGCAGTTGAGTAACTCTTTTTCAGAATCTGAAGTCCAGATACCAGAGTCTGAAACCTTGAGAACATAGTCTCAATGTTTTCATCCTTCTTCATCTTGAACAACTCAAACTGTTGAACCAGAAGGTTAGCCTTGACTTCTCTAACTTTCTTGTTTCCTTCATAGTTAGAGCACAAGGATGTGAAGATGGCCTTTGCAGTAGCTTTATCACTCAGCTTCAAGTATTCGTTGTGAGGTAGAGAGTCCACAATGATACCTCTTACTCTTTGATGTTTCCTGTAGATCTTTCTTTCAGCATCAGTAAGGCTTTTTCTATCAATGGCTACTCCTTCTTCATCAACTGGTATAGTTATACCATCTTCAATGATATCTCATAGGCTATCATCTATTCCAATGATATGACTAAACATCTTGCTTTTCCACCAAGAAAATTTTTCAGGATCACCAGTAAACATAGGAGGTTTATGGTGAGAGTGAGATTGCTTATCATATGTACCATAGTCATATGATACAGCAGCTCCAGATCTAGGTGTAGGTTGAGAGGAACCACCAGATTCACTAGAAGACATGTTTTTCTCAGGATCAAAACTGACACACTGTTAAATGATTGAATATCAGAACCGGAGCTCTGATACCAACTGAAGGTGAGAAAAACACAATAAGGGGGATTGAATTGTGTTGGCTTTTTCTTTCTAAAAAACTTAGAGTTAGTTCAGCTTCTGATAGAGATCAAAGTCTGAAGCTAAATTCAGAGTTATGATGCAATGGATTGAAAGTAAATGAGAGAGAGAAAGATAGAGAAAGACACAAGCAATTATCCTGGTTCCTTCCACAACTCGGAAGTAGTCCAGTCCCCTTGTTACTTACAAGAGATTTTTCACTATAATCCAAATGATTACAAAATGCTCAAGCACACAAGCAAGAGACTTCCAAATGCTCAAACACACAGTAAGAGACTTCTAATTTCTCAAGCACACAAGCAAGAGACTTCTGATTGCTCAAGCACAAAAGCAAGAGACTTGTAAACAAACAGAGTTACAACGTGGCATACCCCATTTTTTGACTCATATTTTTCTTTGTTTTTTATCTTTTATTATTTCATCGTTATTTTTACCTTTTATTACCTTTTATTATTTCATCTTTATTGTTGGATTTTTATTTATTAATATTTATCACCATTATCATTACTATCATTATTATTAATATTATCATTATCACTATTATTATTACTATTGTTATTATCTTTTTCATTAATAATATTATTATTATCTTTTTTATCAATGTTTTATTATTATTATTTATTGTTATTATCATTATTTTTATTATTACCATTACTACTATTATTATCCCTTTCATCATTATTATTGTTATCATCTTTATTATTATTATTATCATTACCATCATTATTATTTTCATTATTACTATTATTATTATTTGTTTTATTGTTTTATTTTAAAAGAAAATAAAAAAAGAAAAAGGGGAGTTCGCAGAGCAAAGTTCCCATCGCTCTGCGAACTCTGCGATTTTTTGCAGATTTTAATTTCTTTGATTTATCTTTCTTTTATTTTTCCATTATAGTTATTATTATTATCATCTATCATTATTATTATCACTGTTATTACCAATTGTGGCTGTTTGGACCCAACAAAGAAAGAATTGAAGCATGTGCCATTAAAGCCAAGGTGAGAAGGTTTTTGTTCCAAGCCAAGCAAGTTGGCTGCCCTTGGGCAGCTCTCATCCCTCCCAATTGACCTGCTACTGGCCCTGAGCTTGCCAGCCAGCAGCTTGCTCGTTTTTCTTCCTTTTTTCTCCCCCAAAACCAGTCAAACACAGCTGCTTTTGCTTGTCCAAAGACCATGAGTGCTGCCCTGTTTCAGCAGCTTTCCTCCCTTCTCACACCAGCCCACATGTTCCTTTTGCTCCTCCCAACCTCTGTACATGGCAGTGCACGTGTTCCTTGCTTGACCCCTCAAGATTACAAGGACCAATCCCAAAGGACAGCCCAATTAGCAAACTGCCCTGTTTTTTCACTTTTCATCATTTTTCTGTCATAAATCAGCTTCATTAATGGCTGGTTTTGGCCAAAGTCTTGACCAAGGTTGCAAGGCAATGTCACCTCTTCCCTTTTGCATTAAATGCAAAGCAAATAGCCTGGTTTTTAGCCCACAAAACAGCTTGGCTCTAGAGATTTTCCATCATTGCATTGGATCTCATTTTTGCCTATTTAAGGAATGCATTGCATAAGGATTTCACACAATTGAATAACAGTTAAAACACACAGAATTTCTAGAGCAAGAACAGAGTTCAACACATAGCAAAAACCAGTGAAACATTAGAGTTATTTGTCATCCATAATCTCCAACATTTCACTTTGCAAAAACCAACATCATCCAAGTCTCTTCCAATCTCTTGCACAACAAGCATTGGCTAGGAGCTTTGTAAGTCATTCTGAACTTGTCATCTTGTATTTACATCACTGTTTTCATTTGTCTTTGATTCTTGCTTGATTCAATCTTAGTTTTTGCATTTTTGACTCATTTTGTCAAAAAACCATCTTTTGAAACTTCAAAGGAATCTCAAATTTACAAAACACTAAACTGAGTTGTTGCACTCATTTTCTTGCTATTTTTCAAAGGGTTTCAATCCCCTTAAGGTTCTGAACCTTGTTCGGAAGTAGCTAACAGAAGTTCAGAAGCAGCTTCTGAGTTCAGTTTTTTCGCGGATTTCGTAGAGCAAAGTCATGGTCGCTCTGCGACCATGACAGAACTTAGGTTCGCAGAGCCAAGTTCAGGTTGCTCTGCGAAAATGGCAGAACTCAGAATCTGAGTTCAGGCTTCTAAAAAGCCAATTTTTGAGGTTCTAACCTAAAAATTCAGAACCTAAGAGGATTGAAACTCATTTTGTTTTAAAACATGACAAGAGTTTTGCATATTCTTGGAAATTTCACAAGTTTGAGCTACAATTTTGGATAACTCGCGAAACAAGTTATGTTTATTAAACTTTCAAAATCAAACTCGAGCAATAAGCTACGTTCATAAATTTCAAAACCAATCTTGAACAATAACTTTGTTCATGAATTTCAATCAAACGTGAACTTGAGCCGAACTTGTTCGTTTTCCAAAACCAAACTCGAATTTGAGCCGATCTTGTGCATTTTCCAAACTTATGCATCTTTTCATGAATTTGTTCATTTTTCAAACTTGAATAACACTTGTTCTTGAGTTCCAATAACTTGAGCAACAAGCTATGTTCATTATTTTCAACAAACTTGAACAACAAATTTGTTCATGATTTTCAACAACTTTGTCCTTAAAGTTCCAACACATTTGAACAAAGCTTGTTCATTTTTGCATCATAAACTTGAAACAAACTTGTTCATCCTTTCAAAAATTTGAACAACATTCGCTCATAGGTTGCAACAACTAATTTGAGCAATAAACTTTCCTTAGGTTTTTTTTAACCAAGTGTTTTGTTCCTTTTTTGAGATTTCTTCGAGTTTCAACAAAAACTTGAATGAAAAAGGAATGGTTTGACGTATGTCTCTCCATTCCCCGGTTGCACGAATGCTTGACGTATGTCTCGTTATTCGGGCAATCGTCATTCTATTTTCAACGCGTCCAACGCGCTTAAACCTTTTATTGGTCCTTCGTGACCAATCCAACCTTCATTTAACCCCTCGTGGTCAATCTAAACTTTTCTTGGCCCTCGTGGTCAATTCAAACCTTTTTACGCCTTCGCGCGTTTTCAAACAGATACCATCGCCCGAGTGCGAGTCCGTCTCTTTTTATCAAATCCTTTTTACCTTCATTAAGCTACCCTCATAACGGTAGTAGGTAAAAAGCTTCTTATCAGTCTTCATTAAGCTATCCAAACAACGATAGTAGACCACGTTTCCTTTTCAACCAAACTTTTTCGCCCGAGCGCGATCAAATATTTTTTTCATAATTAAAATCAAACAACACACAAACTTTTTCTACCAAAGAACTACGTAAGCTTTGAATTCTCCATCGCACCCGGAGATACGTAGGAGCAGGATTCATATCTTGTCAAGCCCATTAATAAAAAACTTTCTTTTTCCCCTTTATCATATTTTTTCTATTTCCCTTTTAATATATATTTAAGCATGCAAGCAAAACGTTAAAAACATTCTAGCCTTAGCTAACTAGGAGGTTCCCGTTGAGTACAACGGATGTGAGGGGTGCTAATACCTTCCCCTCGCATAATCGACTCCCGAACCCAAAATCTCTAACATTAAGGTAATTTCGAACTTTTTTCCTTTTTTCCCCGAAAAATTAAAAGTTCAGTCGTGATTTAAAATTAGTGATTCAACGCTTGTCAATAGCTTGATATCCCAAATTCGACGTGACAAAAATGGCGACTTCACTTGGGAGTAACATATTAAACACTTTGTTTTTATAGCGAGTCAAGCCTATCCTAGTTAGCTTCTAGGCTAAGTTTTTCTCGTTTTGCTTGCATGCTTTTGTTTTATTATCCTTATCTGCTTTTCTTACTTCATATTTATCTGTTTCATATTGCTTTATGTTCATATATCAATTGTGGGGTTGTCACATGAGCGATGTTACTCCACATTGTTCGGGTTAATGCCGAACGTGTGAGGCTCTCTACCCGAGCTTTGAGGAAAAATTAAGATAGGCTTGGGGTTTGTGTAGTATTGGCCTTCCTGACGTATGTCTCGTAGGGATCGATATGAGAAACCCGCCTAGAGTAGATTCTCTTGGAAGTATGGTTGTATTGTGTGTATATGCAACAACGATTATAAGTCCTTGTAGAATCCGTGACTCTAGGGACCTTTTAGAAAATTCCATCTCTAGAGCCTACATGTGAGGATGGGGGGAAGTTTTGAACGTTCCTATACCAAACCCCTGCATACCATAAACATTTGCATTCATAATTTTTTTTTTTTTTTTTGCATAAACAAAAACAAAACACATGTTTTTTTCATATACATCGCATACATGCATTAACATCATCCACAACATGCATACATTTGTTTTCGAGTCCAAAACTCATCCCTCTTCTTATCATCAGGATTTCTTACAATCCGAATTGAGTCATCGGTGTTCGCATTTCATTCGCAACACTTCGCGTCATCCCCATCAAGGAAAGTGGCTCGCCGTCCCAAAACAACCTACACGTATAACACTCAAGAACGCTTTCCACCGTGCCGGGTTCACACATTCCGCAACGGAAGCTAATGCCATCACTGAAGATGAGCCTGAAGAAACAGCACATGTTCTTGTAACGCCCGGAGGAGTTTGCCGCAATTGGGATGCTGTCGACGTTCCTTCTGTTATTCTTCTTCAAAGTAATGTGTTTGTTTTATTTATCCTTTTTCAAAAATCCCTTCGTCTTGCCCGATGCGAAGAGGGACTCATGTAGGGCTTTGTTTTGATGTACTACCATCAATCAATGAAAATCGTCGTTTTTATCACGACCTTTACGTTATTTCTACGTTGTTTTTCTTTATTGTCGTTTTTCCGAAAAAAAATGGTAACACAAAAAACCAAAAAATAACAAATACATTTTTCTTTTTTTCAATTTCAAAAAAAAAAAAATCTGCATTTTTCACTCATTTTACTAAAATCAATCATCCATCATATGCAGACTAAACGTCAATAAACCCGTTGAACACCATAACCCTAGGCTCCCTCCCAACTTTGAGTTCCCTGTTTACGAAGCTGAAGAGGAGGAGGATGAAGAAATTCCGAACGAGATCAAACGCCTATTAGAGCAAGAGAGGAAGACCATTCAGCCTCATGAAGAGGCAGTAGAGGTTATCAACTTGGGTTCTGAAAAAGACAAGAAAGAAATCAAGATTGGGGCATTGTTGGACACATCCGTCAAAGAAAGAATAATCAAGCTTCTTGAAGAATATGTAGACATCTTTGCATGGTCGTATCAGGATATGCCAGGATTGGATCCTGAAATTGTGGAACACCATTTACCTCTGAAACCTGAATGTCCGCCAGTCAAGCAGAAGTTGAGAAGGACTCGCCCTGACATGGCTCTCAAGATCAAAGAGGAAGTGCAAAAGCAGATTAATACTGGATTTCTCATTACATCAGAATATCCTCAATGGTTGGCCAACATAGTGCCTGTTCCCAAGAAGGATGGTAAAGTTAGGATGTGCGTCGACTACCGAGATTTAAACAAAGCTAGTCCGAAAGATGACTTCCCTTTACCCCACATTGACATATTGGTCGACAATACTGCCAAATCCAAAGTATTCTCCTTCATGGATGGCTTCTCTGGATACAATCAGATTAAAATGGCCGTCGAAGATAGAGAAAAGACGTCTTTCATTACACCTTGGGGCACCTTTTGCTATCAAGTGATGCCTTTTGGCCTAACAAACGCGGGTGCCACCTATCAAAGGGGCATGACCACTCTCTTCCACGACATGATACACAAAGAAATTGAAGTTTATGTCGACGATATGATTGTCAAATCAGGAACCGAGGAAGAGCATGTCGAGTATTTGCTAAAGATGTTCCAATGTCTGAGAAAGTATCGGCTTCGCCTGAACACCGACAAATGTACATTCGGCGTGAGATCTGGAAAACTCCTAGGTTTCATTGTTAGTCAAAAGGGTATCGAAGTAGATCCCGACAAGGTCAAAGCTATCAGAGAAATGCCTGCTCCTCAAACTGAGAAGCAAGTAAGGGGATTTCTAGGACGCTTGAACTACATCTCTAGATTCATATCCCATATGACAGCTGTGCGCACCTCGTTTTAAAAAAAACGCGCAAATCCTCCGAGGTCGTTCGTAAACGCTCGGAGGGCCTTTGTGAAGCCGCCACCAAAGTTTTTGTGTAAAGGGAACGTTGATAAACCCTTAAGTTTTTTTTTGTTTAAAGGGAAACGATAATAAAACCCTTTGACGATGAGGAAAGGATGGTCATCGTAACCATTGTCGGGTTCGGGAGTCGGTTACGCAAGGGGAAGGTATTAGCACCCCTCACGTCCGTTGTACTCAACGGGAACCTTCTATTTGGTCAAAGCTTGAATTGTTTTTTAATATTTTGCGCGCATGTTCATTTATGTCAAAAATATAATAAAAGGGGGGAAAGAGATAAAAACAAACGAAAGAAAAGAAAGAAAAAAAAGTTTTTTATTATTGCGCTTGACAAGATATCGATCTTGCTCCTACGTATCTCCCGGTAGTCGGAGAATTCAAAGCGTACGTAGTTCTTTGGTAGAAAAACGTACATATGTTGGTTAATTTTAAATGGACGATGTTTTAACCGAATTCTTGCGATTTAAACGTAGCTTGTATGCTCGCGCTTGGGAGA
The DNA here is from genome assembly GCA_018208015.1 of Medicago ruthenica. Taxonomy (NCBI): domain Eukaryota; kingdom Viridiplantae; phylum Streptophyta; class Magnoliopsida; order Fabales; family Fabaceae; genus Medicago; species Medicago ruthenica. The sequence continues at coordinate 28,144 of WNNG01000150.1, forward strand.
CTTATTAAGCGTTTGTTCGTGAATCGCATTAGAATTGTTAAAAGGTACGTCCGTTAGAGTAAAGGGTTCGAATTGGTCGCTATGGGACCAAGAGAGGTGCAATGGACTCATACAAGTCAATCATTGACCGAGTGGACTCCGAAGAGTCGGGCAATTGTTCAATTGATCCACTGAGATCAAGAACAGGTACAATGGACTCGGACGAGTCGAACATTGACCGAGTGACTCAAACGAGTCGAGGGGTGAGTCTAATGGCCACGGGGGACCAAAAGGTTTGGATTGACCACAAGGGGCCAAGTTTTGGTTTGGTTAGGGTTGTACATATTGGAAAAGGAATGACGATTGTCCGAACGACGAGACATACGTCACGCATTCGTACAATCGGGGCGATGGAGAGACATACGTCACACCATCCCTTTTTCATTCATGTTTTTGGGTTGAATCCTTTAGAAATCCCAAGGTATGTCAAAACATTTGGCTTGAAAACCCAAAATGGGAAGGTTTAGCAATTTTGCTAGAAAACGCACAAGTTCGGCTCATTTTGCGAACGGTTTTGAAAAGCGAACAAATTTGGTGTATGTTCATGTTTGAGTTTTGAACATCATGAACAATATTTATTGTTCAGGTTTTGATGGAGATGATGAACATAGCTTGTTTGTTCATGCTTGTTTTGAAAGTTTGGGAACATAACTTGTTTTGCAAGTTATCCACATAATGTCATACGAACTTGTGATTTTGCCAAGATTATGCAAAATCCTTGTTATGGTTTGAAAAACATGGGTTTAAAAACTGTTAGGTTCTGAGCTCTGGGGCTAGAACCTCAAAAATTGGTCATTTGGACACAAAAACTCAGATTCTGAGTTCTGTCATGGTCGCACTGCGACCATGACTTCGCACTGCGAAGCATGCGAAATTTTGAGTTCAGAAGCTGTTTCTGAACTTTTGTTCAGAAACAACTTCTGAACACACTCAGGACCTTTTAGGTGAGTGAAAAGCTTTGAGTTTTTGGGGTGAAAAAGGCTGGACAAACCAGTTTTGATGTTTTGAAAACCTTGGGATTTCTTTGAAATTCAAAAGGGGTTTTTTAGAATCAAATGGTTTTGAACCAAAATAGTTATGCAAACACAATTGTAAATGCAAGATGAGTGCTTAGAAACTTACAGAACTCCTTAGCAAAGCTCCAGCTGCAATGGATTTGAATTGGTTGAAGGCTTTCACAAAGGTTTTTTGTATTGGTGATGAACTTGAACTTTGGTAAAGCTTTGTGTTGGATTGGTTTTTTCTGGTTGTTTGTGAGGGTTTGTAAGCTAAAATGAGTAGAGTTTCTGCTCTTGAAATGCTGTTATCAGTTGTTTTTGAAACCTTGGGCATTGCCTTCTATTTATAGGCCAAAACCAAATCTATTTCATCATTACCAAATCCCAAAATTCAGCTGATTTGTGGCTAAGATCAAGCTGAATCCCTTTGCATTAAATGCTAATGGATAGAGGCAACCTTGCCTTGTACCAAGGGGCAAGATTCAGCCTGATTTCAGCCACAAATTCAACCAATTCTAGAAGGTAATGATGAAGAACAAAGCTGAATTGCAATTGGCTAATGCTTGGGGATCAATCCTTGCAATCTCAATGGTTGATCAATGAAAACGTGCACTGTAATGTGCAGAGATTGAGGGATGAAAAAGGCTACTTATGGCTGGTGTGAGGGGTGAAAAGCTGCTGCAAAAACAGGGTAGGCACTCATGGCTTTTCAAGTGAGAAAATCCAGCTAGTTTGACTGGTTTTTGGGGAAGCAAGCAGGAGGAAAGTCCTCAAGCAGGTGGCTGGCAACCTTGGGGTGGTTAACAGGTCACATGGGAGGGGCTAGAGCTGCCCAAGGGCAAGCCCACTTGCTTGTCACATGCTAGGTTGGAAGAAAAAGCTTCCAACCTTGGCATTAATGGCAAGTCCTTCAATTCTGGTTTTGCTTGGCCCAATTAGCCATGAATGCTACTTAAAATAATTATGGAAATGATATGCAACAAATTCTGGAATTAAATCAAAGAAACCAAAAATCTGCAGAAAAATCGCAGACTTCGCAGTGCGAAGTCAGCATTTTTAAAATGTTGACTTTTCTGTTGACTTTTGTTGACTTTTGACTTTTTCCCCTCTTTGATTTTTTTGATTTTTTTGTTTTAAAATGCTTAGGACAAAATTAGGGTACTACAACAGCCACGTGTGGACCTATCTTCAAGCTACTCCGCAAAAATCAAGAAGTAATATGGACAGAGGACTGCCAGAAAGCCTTTGACAGCATCAAAGAGTACTTGCTAGAGCCTCCAATACTTATTCCTCCAGTTGAGGGAAGACCTTTGATCATGTACTTGACCGTATTGGAGGACTCTATGGGTTGTGTGCTCGGACAACAAGACGAGACCGGTAGGAAGGAGCATGCCGTCTACTACCTAAGCAAGAAGTTTACGGACTGTGAATCCCGATACTCTCTACTCGAGAAGACTTGTTGTGCACTAGCCTGGGCTGCTAAGCGTCTTCGTCATTACATGCTCAATCATACTACTTGGCTAATATCCAAAATGGATCCAATCAAGTACATCTTTGAGAAACCTGGTTTAACCGGAAGGATCGCTCGTTGGCAGATGTTGTTATCAGAATATGACATTGAGTACCACACTCAGAAGGCCATCAAAGCCAGCATTCTTGCCGATCATTTGGCTCATCAACCAATTGAGGATTATCAACCAATTAAATTTGACTTCCCTGATGAAGAAATAATGTATCTAAAGATGAAGGATTGTGACGAGCCACTACTCGGCGAAGGTCCAGATTCCGAGTCTAGATGGAAGTTGATCTTTGATGGGGCCGTTAATGTATATGGCAATGGAATTGGGGCAGTCATCGTCACTCCCGAGGGCAAACATCTCCCTTTTGCTGCAAGATTATCATTCGACTGTACAAACAATATGGCAGAGTATGAAGCTTGTATTTTGGGAATTGAGGAAGCCATTGATCTAAGGATCAAGAACCTCGACATTTATGGAGACTCAGCTCTTGTGATTAACCAAATCAATGGAGATTGGGAAACTCGCCACACCGGCTTGATTCCTTACAAAGATTACGCAAGACGTTTGCTAACCTTTTTCAACAAAGTCAAGCTGCATCACATTCCTCGAGACAAGAATCAGATGGCAGATGCTTTGGCAACCTTATCTTCTATGTATGAGGTCAGCCGTCGGAATGAGATTCCAACAATCAAGGTTCAACACCTAGAAAGGCCCGCACACGTGTTTGCAGCTGAAGCAGTCATAGATAACCAGCCATGGTTCCATGACATCAAATGTTTCCTCCAAAAGCAAGAGTACCCACATGGGGCATCCAACAAGGATAAGAAGACTCTGCGAAGATTAGCTGGCAACTTCTTTCTAAATGGAGAAGTTTTATACAAGAGGAATTTTGATATGGTGCTACTCAGATGTGTGGATGAGCAAGAAGCAGATCTGATAATGCATGAGATACATGAAGGTTCCTTCGGGACTCATTCCAGTGGACACACAATGGCTAGTAAGATCTTGAGGGCCAGATATTATTGGATGACTTTGGAAAGCTGTAATATCCCGCTTAAACGTGACTTTAACAGTGTTACAGGAATTTAAAGACGCAATGGCAATTATGTAATAAAGTGGTAATGGCAATTGTGTAATTATTTGAAAGGGGAAGAATTGTTTTTAAAGGAGGGACAAGATATTTTCTTGCCCATTTTTCCTTCTCCCCTTCCCTCTCCAAAACCGGCTCCTCCCTCCTCTCTTCCTCCATTCACACGCCTTCCTCTCCCTTGGTTGCATCCATCAATCCTTCTTCCACAACTCTTGGAACACAAGTAACATGCTAGCTTGGAGAGTGTTAAAGCAAGAAGAAAGGAAAGAATTAAGAGCTAGGGTTTTGAGGCAAAGTTGGAAGCAAGCTAACCAGCACCAAATCTTGTATAAGGTGAGCTCCCTAGGGGTTTATAGAACCCACTTTGAGAGATTTTAGAGAGTATTGTGTATTTTGAGTAAAGTTTGCATTTTCATACCCTAATCCCTTTTGCTTGCTAATCCTTGTTCAATCATGCTTTAATCATTCAATTCATAGTTGTAAATCATTCCTTAGGATGTTATAGTGCTTGGGTATGCCTTATTATGTCAAAAATGGTGGAAAAATCATGTTTTGAACTAGTATTGAACTGTCAATTTCGCTCGGCGATCGCAGGGCGAGAATACGACGATTTTCACCAAAATTTCCCTGCCTCAAATCGCCCAGCGAAATGCATTTCGCCCAGCGAAAATGGGCAGCATTATTATGACTTTTTCTGCTTCGTTCTGTGACCTGTGCACGTGTCAGGCGAGGCTTTTGGTAACCATTTTCAAGGAAAACCTTATTTTATAAGAAAAACACCATTGTGGCATATCCGAGGGCATATAACGTATACGAAATGAATGAACAAGGCTTAGCGATGCAATAGGAGTATAAGGGATAATAGAATAGATAATCCTAAGACGGCATATGATAACGATATGTCGAATCCTTGATAGGATAGTAGAATTTCAGAGTATGAGAATAGGAATATAATGGTTTGATTCCATTACTTGTGAGTTGTTGATTTTTAAAGAAAAGTATATGACTTGGATAAGTCAAGAACCTACTTTAGGTATAAGAGATTATAGATGTATTCAGTTTAGAATACAAGAGTTATAGGAGTGTTTCCACAATCATAGTTATAGACAAGATTATAGTGTTGGTTCTCCAACGATTATAGGTGGCTTATGAGAACGATAAGCCAAGGATCATAGGTTATATGATTATAGTAACAGATTATATGTTCATACGTTAAAGTTAAAGAATTAAAGATTAAAGGCATTGGCGTGCTTGCACGTTTTACAGTTACAGGGCGTGTTCATCAGACTCCGGGATTCGCCGGATGGGACTTCTCCGAGAGGGTTGTCCACACGTTTTATAGGGAGTCCGGTGTTAGCCTGATATGATAGGAGTTTCACCGGTTTATAGGGAGACGTATCTCGGGGTTGCTCCACCCGGGGTGCCCTCCGTAAAATGAACTCAGATTAATTGTTTGTTCAACGCTAACAGCTAACATAAAACTGCTATCGAACTGTGTATATGTTTTATGTTTTATAGTTATAGTTAAAGTTACAGTTACAGTTATAGTCATAGGAAACTCATAGTTATAGTTATAGACTATTAACAGAAAGTGATCCTAGGTTTCCCCTCGATCACTAAGTTAAAGTTATAGGCAGATTACAGTTATGGTTATAGATAGTCACAGCAAAGGTTATAGGCAGTTCAAGTTATAGTTACAGGAGGACTTATAGTCATAGGCAGATAAAAGACTTGGCGATCATAGGAAATCCCCAAGATTGCCAAGGTAGGCATGGCGACCCTAGGTTCCCTGTGGTTGCCAACAGTTGGTTGGGCTAGAGCTCACTGAGACATTATGTCTCATCCCTTTCCTTCTGGTGCAGGTTTTCAGGTAAGTCAGAGATTCGTGGTGAAGATCTTCATAGAGGTACTGGATGGAGTGCATTTGCTCGTTGTGTACCAGCTCAGAAGCTTAATGGACATTTGTAAAAGTATTGTAACAGTATTGGATTATTGTACAAACGAGTAAACGTGTATTTATTCTGTTGTGATGTAATATTATTATTGAAATTTTTAAATGTATCCAGTATCAGTTTAACGCACATGCTAATATACTAGTTAAAGTTAGTATGGGTGTTACAAAAGCGATTGCTACAAGCATGCCAGGAAATGCCATAAATGCCAAATATATGCGGACAAAATCCATATGCCACCAACGGCTCTCAATGTCCTCTCTTCCCCATGGCCTTTCTCTATGTGGGGCATTGACATGATTGGCAGGATAGAACCCAAAGCTTCAAATGGGCATCATTTCATCCTAGTGGCAATTGATTACTTCACCAAATGGGTTGAAGCTGCATCATATGCCAACGTCACTAAACAAGTGGTGGTCTGATTTATTAAGAATCATATCATCTGTCGATATGGCATTCCCAGCAAGATCATCACAGACAATGGGACCAATCTGAATAACAAAATGATGAAGGAGCTATGCGAAGAGTTCAAGATCGAGCATCATAACTCTTCTCCTTATAGGCCTCAGATGAATGGCGCAGTTGAAGCTGCAAACAAAAACATCAAGAAAATAGTGCAAAAGATGGTAGTCACCTACAAGGACTGGCATGAGATGTTACCATATGCCTTGCACGGGTATCGTACTTCAGTGCATAAGTCAACAAGGGCAACCCCTTTCTCTTTAGTATACGGCATGGAAGCAGTGCTCCCCGTAGAGGTCGAAATCCCATCATTGAGAATTTTGATGGAAGCTAAGTTGTCAGAGGCTGAATGGTGTCAAAACAGATACGATCAGTTGAACTTAATTGAGGAAAAATGCATGATCGCTTTGTGTCATGGACAACTGTACCAAAAGAGGATGAAACAAGCTTTTGACAAGAAGGTTCGTCCCCGTGAAATCCAAGAAGGAGACCTCGTGCTCAAAAGGATCCTATCTTTTCAACCCGATTCTAGGGGCAAATGGACGCCTAACTACGAAGGCCCGTATGTCGTCAAGAGAGTTTTCTCCGGAGGAGCCTTGATTCTCACAACCAGGACGGCGAGGATTTTCCGCGTCCTGTGAATTCCTATGTAGTCAAGAAATACTTTGTCTAAAAACAAAAGAACAGCTCGGTAAGTCGAAAACCCGAAAGGGTGGCTTAGGCAAAAATGAGCGTCTCGGTGGACTGAAAACCTGAAAAGGCGGTCCAGGCAAAAATTAGAGACATAAAGCAGAAATAATCATCCTGATAGGTCAAAAATCTGAAAAGACGACCTATGCAAAAATTAAGGATCAAAAGACAAAGTAACTACATCGGATTGGCCATGATTCGTTTGGGGCACATCGATTGTCTAGAGACTCTGAATCTGAAGCATCCGAACAGGGGATTCAAAGTTGTTAGGGATAATAGCGGTCATTGTGTTCAATGCACCCTCCCTTTATATTTACCATTTTTTTCAAAATTTGTAAGATCCGTGGAGCCACGCCCTTGGCAGGCCACCACCCCATTAATAAATTTTCTTCCCAGTGAAGTCTTTTGCCTTTTATCAAAAATTCCCATTTTATTCTATACATTCACTTCTTCTATTTTTTTGATGGTAGTACTTAAAACAAAATTTTTCAAAAAAAAATTGTTGTGAATCTTTTATACTTTTAAAACATAAACAACAAACACATTCTCTCTGAATAATTGAAGTGTGCGCCAATATCTGTCCTGAGAACGGATAAGACTTCGCAGGCCGAGCATGGTCAATTGCTAAAAGGATTTCCCCGGCAAGGCCATCAGTGAATCAAAAGGGAATATCCCCAATGAATCGAGGACCCGAAAGGACGATTCAGGCAAAGATTAGCCAACCAAAACATAAGCATCCCCGGCGGAATCACCAGTTCTTCTCCCCAGCGGATTGGCACGATTTCCCCAGTGGATTAATAGTTTCCCCCATGAGGTATTTATTCGTCATCAGTTATTGCGGCTTTACCCCGTCAATATTTGGATGTATCCCCTGTGACCTCATCCTCAATGAAGATTACTGAATGTTTGCAATGTGACGTCGGTCCACTTTTCATCTTACCGGTCTAATCTTGTCTCATCAAGTTTATCGATCATACAATCGATCAAGTCAATCTTTTTCTCCAAGTGTCATCCCCAGTCTGTCTGGTCCAGAGATGTCACCTCCTTTATGCCAAGTGGCAGTTCTTTAACGAACAGCTTGTGCATCTTTTATCATATCCTTATACCAAGGGGCAGTTCTTTAGTGAACAACTTGTGTATCACCAGTGCAAGTCAATCCTTCATATATTCATACAACATTTCCAGTGAAAGTCATACATTCGTACATTCATACATTCATGCATACAACATACAACAATATCATTCATACATGGCTGCATTAACCACCATGAGTCTCACCAATCAATTATAAACAAATCTGCAACTTTCTTTTCCCCAAGTGTCATCCCCAGTGTGTCTGGTCCAGAGATGTCACCCTCTTTTTGCCAAGTGGCAGGTTCTACAAACGAACAGCTTGTGCATTTTTATCTTGTTGCCAAGTGGCAGGTTCTACAAACGAACAGCTTGTGCATTTTTATCTTGTTGTCAAGTGGCAGGTTCTACAAACGAACAACTTGTGCATTTTTATCTTGTTGCCAAGTGGCAGGTTCTACAAACGAACAGCTTGCGCATTTTTTATCTTGTTATGCCAAGGGGCAGTTCTTTAACGAACAGCTTGTGCATCTTTTATCATGTCTTTTTGCCAAGTGGCAGGTTCTACAATCGAACAGCTTGTGCATACTCCCCAGCATTATCGCCAAGTGGCAAGTTCAACAAATAAACAGCTTGAGCGTATCTCTATTTTGTCTTTGTGCCAAGTGGCAAGTTCTTTAACGAACAGCTTGTGCATCTTTTCTCCCCAGTTGAGGTGGCAATTCTGTAATGGACAGTTTGTCCGCAGCTTTCCCCAGTGTCGTCAGTGGCTAGTTCGGCAACATCCCGAACAGCTGACATTCATCTTTGTCCCCTGTAGTCAGTGGCTAGTTCGGCAGTAACCCGAATAGCTGACGTTTATTTCTTGTTTCCTGTGGTTAGTGGTCCACTTTCCCCAGTGATAGTTCGGCAATATCCCGAACAGCTAACATTTGTCCCCAGTAAAGAGGCTTTGTCTTTTCCCCAGTAAAGTGCTTGTTCCTCAGTGAAGTACTTACTCCTCAATGAAATTTCGTCGGTCTTCCTTAAGCTATCTATACAATGATAGTAGACCTTGCCTTTTTCTTCTTATATTTTACCTCCATTAAGCTACCATCACAATGGTAGTAGGTAAAATCCCTAGTGTTGGTCTTCTTTAAGCTATCTATACAACGATAGTAGACCTTGTCTCATCCTTCGCATTTTTGCCTTCTTTAAGCTACCGTCACAACGGTAGTAGGTAAAATGTTTTCAAACAGAACACACCCCATGCATTTCTTTCATCCATTAAGGCTGGATATCGATCAATTTTCCAAGTGATCCCTATATCCCCAGTAATGTCGCAAACCTTGTCTTTTCTTCTTATATTTTACCTTCATTAAGCTACCGTCACAACGGTAGTAGGTAAAATATTTTCCCCAGTGAATAATAGACCTTGCCTTTTTCTTCTTGTATTTTACCTTCATTAAGCTACCATCACAACGGTAGTAGGTAAAATGAAATCCCCGATGAAACCGCCAAAGTAACCTTGGTCTGTTGTCTTTATTAAGCTATCATTCTGGTAGTAGACAACCCTTTCCCCAGTGGAACCCCATTATCCCCAGGAGAGTCGGATCCCGTTTCTTTAACGAACCCGGGTATCCCTTTGATTCACTTTTTTATCCCCAGTCGGGTCATCTTTGCCGTCTTTGCATTCATACTTGCATTACGAGCATTCACAGCATTGCATGCATACATCCATAGCATTTTCAATTCAAGAAAAATTTAGTCAAAAATGGTGTACTTTGTATTTAAGTCTCTTTGACCCGTCAAATTCAAAATTTCATCACTTTTAATCTCCGGGGCGAAGAAACTTAAATAGGGGCATCTGTCATACCCCATTTTTTGACTCATATTTTTCTTTGTTTTTTATCTTTTATTATTTCATCGTTATTTTTACCTTTTATTACCTTTTATTATTTCATCTTTATTGTTGGATTTTTATTTATTAATATTTATCACCATTATCATTACTATCATTATTATTAATATTATCATTATCACTATTATTATTATTATTACTATTGTTATTATCTTTTTCATTAATAATATTATTATTATCTTTTTTATCAATGTTTTATTATTATTATTTATTATTATTATCATTATTTTTATTATTACCATTACTACTATTATTATCCCTTTCATCATTATTATTGTTATCATCTTTATTATTATTATCATTACCATCATTATTATTTTCATTATTACTATTATTATTATTTGTTTTATTGTTTTATTTTAAAAGAAAATAAAAAAAGAAAAAGGGGAGTTTGCAGAGCAAAGTTCCCATCGCTCTGCGAACTCTGCGATTTTTTGCAGATTTTAATTTCTTTGATTTATCTTTCTTTTATTTTTCCATTATAGTTATTATTATTATAATCTATCATTATTATTATCACTGTTATTACCAATTGTGGCTGTTTGGACCCAACAAAGAAAGAATTGAAGCATGTGCCATTAAAGCCAATGTGAGAAGGTTTTTGTTCCAAGCCAAGCAAGTTGGCTGCCCTTGGGCAGCTCTCATCCCTCCCAATTGACCTGCTACTGGCCCTGAGCTTGCCAGCCAGCAGCTTGCTCGTTTTTCTTCCTTTTTTCTCCCCCAAAACCAGTCAAACACAGCTGCTTTTGCTTGCCCAAAGACCATGAGTGCTGCCCTGTTTCAGCAGCTTTCCTCCCTTCTCACACCAGCCCACATGTTCCTTTTGCTCCTCCCAACCTCTGTACATGGCAGTGCACGTTTTCCTTGCTTGACCCCTCAAGATTACAAGGACCAATCCCAAAGGACAGCCCAATTAGCAAACTGCCCTGTTTTTTCACTTTTCATCATTTTTCTGTCATAAATCAGCTTCATTAATGGCTGGTTTTGACCAAAGTCTTGACCAAGGTTGCAAGGCAATGTCACCTCTTCCCTTTTGCATTAAATGCAAAGCAAATAGCCTGGTTTTTAGCCCACAAAACAGCTTGGCTCTAGAGATTTTCCATCATTGCATTGGATCTCATTTTTGCCTATTTAAGGAATGCATTGCATAAGGATTTCACACAATTGAATAACAGTTAAAACACACAGAATTTCTAGAGCAAGAACAGAGTTCAACACATAGCAAAAACCAGTGAAACATTAGAGTTATTTGTCATCCATAATCTCCAACATTTCACTTTGCAAAAACCAACATCATCCAAGTCTCTTCCAATCTCTTTCACAACAAGCATTGGCTAGGAGCTTTGTAAGTCATTCTGAACTTGTCATCTTGTATTTACATCACTGTTTGCATTTGTCTTTGATTCTTGCTTGATTCAATCTTAGTTTTTGCATTTTTAACTCATTTTGTCAAAAAACCATCTTTTGAAACTTCAAAGGAATCTCAAATTTACTAAACACTAAACTGAGTTGTTGCACTCATTTTCTTGCTATTTTTCAAAGGGTTTCAATCCCCTTAAGGTTCTGAACCTTGTTCGGAAGCAGCTTCTGAACAGAAGTTCAGAAGCAGCTTCTAAGTTCAGTTTTTTCGCGGATTTCGCAGAGCAAAGTCATGGTCGCTCTGCGACCATGACAGAACTTAGGTTCGCAGAGCCAAGTTCAGGTTGCTCTGCGAAAATGGCAGAACTCAGAATCTGAGTTCAGGCTTCTAAAAAGCCAATTTTTGAGGTTCTAACCTAAAAACTCAGAACCTAAGAGGATTGAAACTCATTTTGTTTTAAAACATGACAAGAGTTTTGCATATTCTTGGAAATTTCACAAGTTTGAGCTACAATTTTGGATAACTTGCGAAACAAGTTATGTTTATTAAACTTTCAAAATCAAACTCGAGCAATAAGCTACGTTCATAAATTTCAAAACCAATCTTGAACAATAACTTTGTTCATGAATTTCAATCAAACGTGAACTTGAGCCGAACTTGTTCGTTTTCCAAAACCAAACTCGAATTTGAGCCGAACTTGTGCATTTTCCAAACTTATGCATCTTTTCATGAATTTGTTCATTTTTCAAACTTGAATAACACTTGTTCTTGAGTTCCAATAACTTGAGCAACAAGCTATGTTCATTATTTTCAACAAACTTGAACAACAAATTTGTTCATGATTTTCAACAACTTTGTCCTTAAAGTTCCAACACATTTGAACAAAGCTTGTTCATTTTTGCATCATAAACTTGAAACAAACTTGTTCATCCTTTCAAAAATTTGAACAACATTCGCTCATAGGTTGCAACAACTAATTTGAGCAATAAACTTTCCTTAGGTTTTTTTTAACCAAGTGTTTTGTTCCTTTTTTGAGATTTCTTCGAGTTTCAACAAAAACTTGAATGAAAAAGGAATGGTTTGACGTATGTCTCTCCATTCCCCGGTTGCACGAATGCTTGACGTATGTATCGTTGTTCGGGCAATCGTCATTCTATTTTCAACGCGTCCAACGCGCTTAAACCTTTTATTGGTCCTTTGTGACCAATCCAACCTTCCTTTGACCCCTCGTGGTCAATCTAAACTTTTCTTGGCCCTCGTGGTCAATTCAAACCTTTTTACGCCTTCGCGCGTTTTCAAACAGATACCATCGCCCGAGTGCGAGTCCGTCTCTTTTTATCAAATCCTTTTTACCTTCATTAAGCTACCCTCATAACGGTAGTAGGTAAAAAGCTTCTTATCGGTCTTCATTAAGCTATCCAAACAACGATAGTAGACCACGTTTCCTTTTCAACCAAACTTTTTCGCCCGAGCGCGATCAAATATTTTTTTCATAATTAAAATCAAACAACACACAAACTTTTTCTACCAAAGAACTACGTAAGCTTTGAATTCTCCATCGCACCCGGAGATACGTAGGAGCAGGATTCATATCTTGTCAAGCCCATTAATAAAAAACTTTCTTTTTCCCCTTTATCATATTTTTTCTATTTCCCTTTTAATATATATTCAAGCATGCAAGCAAAACGTTAAAAACATTCTAGCCTTAGCTAACTAGGAGGTTCCCGTTGAGTACAACGGATGTGAGGGGCGCTAATACCTTCCCCTCGCATAATCGACTCCTGAACCCAAAATCTCTAACATTAAGGTAATTTCGAACTTTTTTCCTTTTTTCCCCGAAAAATTAAAAGTTCAGTCGTGATTTAAAATTAGTGATTCAACGCTCGTCAATAGCTTGATATCCGAAATTCGACGCGACACAACGAAATATGTTTGAGTTGAACACTTGATATACTATCAGTGGTGTTCACAAAATACAACACAGTTTTCAGACTCTAGACTTACAAAATTCCAAGATAAGAAAGTTTGTAAGAATTTCTAAGTAATTGATGCGTATAGCATTTGGCAGAGTATTGACACTTTTCAGAGTCTTGTAATTTCTTGTTTTTCTTCAAGTCTTCAGTCCTTTATATAGAGGAGTAGACAGACGTTGAGAAGGTGCCAGATCATCAATAGAGTCATTTGAATTGGAGCTTGATCCAATGTTGATTTGTTCCTTGATTTGGACTGCGTACCATGAAAAATAACGTTTGAACCTTTTCCTTAAAATGGATTTTATGTTTTGTCCAAGGAGACAAAGTTGCAGAGAACACTTCTGATTTTGAGAAGTTGCAGAGGTCGTGGTTGTACTATGTCCTTGATGATAGTGACACCAGTTGACTTCTGATACTTCAGAGTCTGAGTCTTCAGCTTCTGATCCTTTAGACTTCAGCTTCTGATCCATCAGACTTCAGCTTCTGATCCATCAGCTTCTGATTTCAACTTCAGACTTGCAACACAAGCTTCCAATAAAATATTTCCTTGCTCTTAAACTTGCTCCTTGAGAACCAAAACTTGATTTATACTAGAATAATTTTAGTCTATGGTCCTGCACACTTGAGACAAGTATTAGCAAATCCAATTTTCTTTTTAATACCTTGTTATCATCAAAACTCAAAAGAGGCATTGTTTACACATTTTGTTCTAACACAGTAAAGGAATTAATTTTATAATATAAAAAATAGAGAATAAAAATAATATTTTATTAAAATTTATAAAATAATAGGAGGGTTCATGGTTAGACGGGAACCATATTAGACAACCCTCGAAAATATATTTTAAAAAACTATACTTCTTTCCAAATTTAATATATTTGAACTAATTATTCTATTGAAAAGTCCTACTTATTTTTTTAATAACACCCATCTAGAAAATGTTATATCTTACTATCCGTCCAACTGTCACTCAGAATGTCTGTTTGTCTATATGTTTATCTCTTTTTCTATCTATTACATAAAGAGCATATCAAACGAGAATGTTATCTTTATGTGAGAACAATATGAATAAAAGGCAACCCTCAAATTAAAAGCAATGGCTGAATAAAATATGACTTAAGTGAGTCACATGTCAGTTCCCACTTCATTCTTTATGCACCAACGTGTTAACGCTTAAGTTTCTTCTTCATGTGTTCAAACTTTATTTCATTTTCCAGTTTCAACATTTATTTTTCACCTCCAATTATTCATCTCCATTGAAAGCTAAATCAATCTCTTCATCTCTGGTAGAAGCTAAATTAATCCCTTCATCTTTTCTAATATGATTAAAAACAAAATTCAAATAAGAAGACAAGCTTTCATCTTTGGTACCCTCAATAGCAACAAATTTAGCCGTTATCTTTATTTAGAGAAGAGCATACTAAAGAACTCTGCAAAATAAATTAGAAAATTGTAATTTGAATAAATACATACATAAATAAATAAAGTTAAGAATGAATTTGCATCTTCGATTTGTTATTATTATTCAACGGAGGGGAGAGATGTTGAAGAAAAAGAAACCGGGAGAAAGCATAACCAAAAGATGCGAGGAAGTGTGAACGTGTTGCTGCATAACTTCATAAGGGTTGGAGATGAGAATTGGCCATGATTGACACATGACTCACTTAAGTCATGTTTTAACACTACTAAAAAACCCGGTTTTAGCGACGGAAGAAATCCGACGCAAAATGGCTAAAATCCGTCGCAAACTATTTTCTGACGGATTTTGCGACGCACCCAAAATCTGTCGCAATAATAGGCGTCGAAAACCACTAGCGACAGATAACATTGTCCGTCACAAGTTGCGACGGTTTTCGGTCGGTAGCAAACCACAAAAATCCGTCGTTAAATCTCACGTAATATGGAGTTTTAAAACCCCAATTTCCGTCGGAAATTATCGACGCAAGAAAATACCGTCAAAAATTTATGAGGGAGAAAGGCTGACGCTAATTTGCTCGAAATTTTTTTGCAACTGTTTGTATTCCGTCGCTAATAGCTTTTTTTTTGCATTAAAATAAATTTAGCAGTTGCATACATTCTCTCAATAAAATTTATATATATGATTCAAAATATGAACCAACGTTGAATTCCTCTTGCTGTCAAACAAAACTGTATTCTTTTATTTCGACAACCATGGAAATTCTAAAATCACTGAACTAGAACTAGAACTTTTTTTTAAATGAAAATAGCTTCTTTTGAATTTTCAATGCACAAAAGTTAAACCTAATCCTCTCCAATACCTGACCATTTTCTATACAAAATTTGGCGATACTTAATCCATGCTCATGACCAACAAATTTTTCAAACTTGAGCACTTTGAGAGTAGATAGCAAACAATGAGGCACAATTGCAGAATTCAGCAGCATTCCATCATAATATATCACCTGGAGATCGGAAAGAGAAAAGTTTCTTATTGTTTGGTAACAACCAAATAAGATTTGATGGAAATTCTCAAAGATATAGCTTGAGACAATATTATGTTGTAATTTCATGTTTTCTTTTTCTGTAATACTTTTACAATAAATAAAATTTTCAACTTAATCTTCTGTTTCTATCATTTTTATAGGAAGAACTAAAGAACACAATTACACTCAACTAATGTTTGAAGAAAAAACTGACAGTGAAATGATACTTTTATAACTAAAAATGAAAACGAAAAACAAAACCAAACTAGATTTTTTGAAACCAAGAGACCTTATATGTTAACGTATTTTTAAAATTTAGAAATTAAGAATGACAAACCTTTAAAACTAGAGTCTCCAGACAAGGTGACTTTAGGAGTATGAGACAAGGTGACTTTAGGAGTATGGTTAACAAATATTAGCAGCCAACAAAGCTTAGTTCCAAATGTCTCAACATTTTAAAAGGAGGAATATCCGCAAAAGAATTTTTCATTCCTACAATGACAAACTACATAAATTGTACAATTGTTCATGTTAGGACATTAGCATAAGGTAAAGTAAATTTAATGAAAAATTACACAGTTCGCAATTATAAAAGGATCAAAGGCATGCTCATAAGCATACTATATGTGAAAATGTTTTAGAATGATTGACATTAAACCTTTACCTATCACACAAATAACAAAATTCTTTTGAAAAGTACACCTTTTTCTTATGCTCACTCATTATGTTGAGAAATATGATAATATTATGACCACAACTTATCTCGGTAATTATTGAGATGTACTTTAATACAGGAAGGTAAAAACACTTGTCAATTGTTGGTTATAAAAGGTCCTGTTAACATATTCTATTTTCATCTTCTAAAATTAGTGTTAATTTTACTTGCTAACTGTGATGAATGGAACAGTAATGAGATGAAGGGAGGCATCTTTATGGGCAATAGGATGACTTACCTCAATAATAAGATCTAGATCCACCACCGTTGCCACTCATATAACTGCTACTACCATTCATACCCTACTAGAATACATGGACGAATATGAGTTGCCACCAACCTAAACCACCAGCAGAATAAAATTTAAGAATGTCACAAATATTTAGCCATATATAAAACATTACTTCCAATCAGAAAGGATAGTAACATTACATCACTTCCACGAGATAAGTAATCACCACTATAACTTGATGAGTAGATACCCCCATCACTACCACCAAGAGAGCCTGACACACAACACACAAGAAAGTTGTAAGACTAAGCAATAAAATTTGATGTTCAAAACAACATATCGGATTATTTGCAATAATATTCACCTCTGCCATAACTCGGGTCCTGTCGACTGTTATACGCCCCATGTGAGTTTTGAATAGATAGAGAACTTCTACTGCCACTCTATCCTAAACTAGATCTTTCATGCCTACTAATCAAAATGTGAGGAATAAGTTAGCAAAGAAAAACAGGATCAGGTTGGGGGAATGCATGAACGTTGTTTGGAGGTAACTAACCTATCACCATAAGCCTCTCTATATCGGGAAGCACTGCCTCCATAGTAATAGTCTAAACGAGATCTTGATTGGCGAGTACCAGCATCAGCATACCGTGCAGTTGCTCGTCGTGTATCAACCCAGGAGTTTATCCGAAATCTTATACATGTATTTTAATGGTATTTGGATAATTGTATAAATGAGCCAATTTGTACTCATTCAGTTGTATTATTATTATTGAAAACTTTGATGTATCCAGTATCAGTTTAATGCACATGTTAATATTCTAGATAAAATTAGTATGGGTGTTACACACGGGCTTTCCACCTAGTATTTTGTAAGACGCGTTGTCAAGTATTGGCTGGCTATAGCGGTGCTCATATTTCGGAGGAACTGTTATTTTCTACAATACGATATGTGGTGATTGGATGGGCGGAAGGTTCTAAATTTGATTCCAACGCACTCTTTATATTCCACAATTATCCCCTCATCGCAGTAAATAGTTGCATCTATTATTCATTCCATTCAAGATATCTGCTTTCTCATATTGAACTATATAGCAGAAGCCTATACCTTGGTTATTAAACCAACATATATATTTCAGATACTTATCAGTTACCACACTGTTAAACATTCCAATGCTAGACGGGATTTGGAGTTAAGACAATCTTGCCTATGTGGCGAGGAGGGTGTAATGGAAAGTTAGTGATAAGCAAGAAGGGAATAGGAACTCCAAGAAAGCTGGTTTTGACATTTCAATTGTTGTTTTCGAGTTTAGAAAAAGTACCTTGTAAAAAATCAGAATTTACCACCGAAGATATTACCGGGTTGAGTCACGACCAGGTCGCTCTCTTTAAGACGTTTCGCGGCACTACCTGAGTTTGTGCAAGGTAGACTAACAACCGCGCCGCCTCCAGGATAAAACAGCCCAGTTCACCTGTTTGATTACGTACTGCATCGTAAGTAATCGTTCGAGAATTTACACCCTCAATATGGTATTAAACCACTCTATATGGTACGAAGACCACTCGAAACCGAAGGGACAGAAAGGAGTAGAAGAAGAAGGACTCGTCAACACAAGTCGAAGGAGGGAGAAGAGAGGAAAAGCACAGGAAGCATCAACTGTGATTTTCGGGGTGAGGAATAAGTGAGGCCGAGCTCTCCTTTTATAGGGAGAGTTCGTAACAAATCCGACGTGATTTTTGGGATTAAGTTAAACGGATTAACTTAATCTTTAAGCACACGGATTGGATCAACGAATGGATATATCCGAAAGGACTTCTGGATATTCTGTTGGATCAGATCGGAATGAAGTTTATCATTATCCGTAGAGCGCTTTCAGATAATTATTAAATTAATAAAAAAAAATTGACCCGGGCCCAAGCCCAGCCGGACGGCGGCGGCGTCGTCGCGTGATATATATATATTTTCGTAAGCGCTCACCCGTTCGCAAAAGTGGGTACCTCAAGGGCACACCCTTGGAGGTCACCCCCCACTTATATAAACACTACTAGTGGGTATGTCCTATCCAATGTAGGACATTTTTCAATTCATACCAACACTAGTTCTTTCCCAAGGGACATGTGTTTATTCTTTCCAACTTCCACTCATATTCACTAGTGTTCCAACATCAATGAAGGCAAATATTCAATTGTTTTTGGGGTAATAGTGCAGTGAGTAGTTCTACTGAATGAAAAAGAGCATGAGTTCGAAAAGGTAGTGGATGAGCAAGGGAACCGCTATCAAAAACTTGATATACTCCTGTTTTTGAGAGAAGATATTTAGATGTGAGTTGTCTTCTTTTATTGTTCACTTGAAATTTGACAAAAATGCATTCTACTAAACAGGTTCTAATCTGTTTTAGAAACTGTTTGTGAACTGCTTCACAAAAACAAAACCAGCTTGAAAATATTAAATCAGTTTGTTTTAATAAAATGATCCATAGTACTAGTTTAGTTCAGCTCAGTTCTCTCTTGTTTTTTAAAAAAGGACCTGCCCACCCCTACCAATGATAACATATATTTCCCTCCCTTTTAGTTGGGTGTGTCTGGTGTCTAACACCGATACATGTGATTACATTCTGTCACATCCATTTTCTTAATTTTTTACTAGTCTACGTGCGAGTGTCGTGTCTAATGTTTGTGTTTCATAGTGCCCAACGTACACCTCAATAAAATTGAAATTCCAGTCTCGGGTCCGATAAAAGCAACAAATGACAAAGGTTAACAATCATGGACAAGGACAGGACTTGCAAATGCATCTTGAATTTTGATAAAGGTCTTGTAAAAATGGACAATAAATTTTGTAAAAGAGTCTTATATAGTATCTTTTAAAAAAGCGAAATTTTATTTTAATTTTACAATATCATCCGGTGCAATATCTGAGGAACATACAATGCAATGCAAAGGCAATTCACATTGGTCTTCATCAACCAATGATTTAGGAAGAGAAAAAAAAAATTGTTAAAGAACTTGCCAAGTGTGCATTACAGAAAACTACCACAATTCCTGTGTTTTAGATTTAGATTTCGGATACACAGGAAAATTGGAAACTGAAAACATGTTCGAGCCTATATCAATTTTTCGCCTTTAAAAACAACAAAATTAAATAGGTTTTAAAAACAATATTGCAGAACACTATAATCAAACAAGTTTTTAGTTTTTAAATTTTTTAAAACTAAAAAAGAGGCATTCAAACAAGGCCCACATATCTCTATTACCATAATGAGGAGTGCTAAGAACACTCTATTTTAAACACTTTTAACACTGTTTTATTATTGGGTAAAATCAAATAGATCACATCACTTTATATGAGACCCGTTCCTATAGTTTGAGACCTACATTTATTTCATCTTACAAGAAAGTGGGTGTTAGAGAGAATGTTGAAAAAAGAGTGTTCTTGGCACTCCTCTTACCATAATACAACTTGCTTTTGTTTGTTATCAAGACTTGGGGGAAGCAAGGTTGGCACACTTGCATATGATCCCCTGCATACACTAGACAACTTTCTAGTTATTTATGCCCTTCAGTTTTTCAAGCTCTCCGCATCTCACTTACCATATTTCAGTAAGTGAGGTTGAAGAACTCACTCACATTATACATGAACAAGCCTAGTTATTTATGCCCCTGCATACACTAGATTATATTATTTCATATATATACATGAACAATCTGAGCAAGGGGACTTCACTCACAAAGACACATCCAAACCTCTTTGATGACAACCATATCAATAATCAATAAAAAATGTCTAGTACTTTAAAACCAACGACACAAAATGCAATATGGCTGCAATTCCAAGCAAGGTTGAAGACCTTATTTAAGGACAAAAAACATGTGATTTAGAATGTCGGTGTCTCTCAATCATCTTGCATCACCATTAACCACGATAAGAAGGAAACAAACTCAATAAAAAGAAAAACCAAACTGCAATGATACTAGACCAGTGCTCACCCCAGCTACTAAAACCTTAACCTGGAAGTGTCACAACTTCGGGGAAAAAAAGTAGACTCAACGCTCACTCATGCGGCTGAAGCTCTAATTGGAATGGAATATGGTGGCACAACTTCAATCTAAACAAAAAATGCAGTGGTAGAAAACACACTGTGACAAAAGCGACTTAGACAAATTACAAATAGCAAACAACTTGAAATTGGCAGGGAGACTTGATATACGACCACATAAGTGACATTGATATGGTATCAAACAAATTTGGAGAAAAGGATACGGAAAACCAGACAAGAAAGAAATGCAAGACAAAAAGAGAGCGCGGAGAAACATGAAGAACAATTGCACAGTGCCTATAATGCACAAAAAAGAACTAGCAGCAGACAAGGGTGTGAAACACACCTCCATAGGTCTGAGCCATAAGTAAAACCAATATTAAAACAATGCATTAATGAATCTGGTTCATTAGTTGCATTAGATGCAGGAGAAAAACCAGTTGAATAGGGACCAAACAAATTGCACCTTTCTTTAGACATTTAGCCATCAATTTTCTGGAGCGCATCACCCTCCACTGCTTTGTCTGGGTAAGAAACATTGCCGCTTGACAATCTATATTAGAACCCCCAGCCCCCCAACCAACCAACATCCCCAGTCCAAATTGCTGACAATATGGAAGCAACTTCTCAGATATATAGCTCTTGTCGGAAACATATTCACTTAAAAATATCACGTAGATCACACCACATGCATCAACCACAGCTAAAAAGTAGGTATGTGAAGCAACAACTAACCTTTTAAACGATCTTCTAAAATAATCACGGTGTTTGATGCATGTATCATCATCACTCAAAGGCAATTTTTCTGACCCTAGGAAATCAAAAAGAGGATCAAGTTTACAAGCCTGTGAAACATTTAAATGTGTCACGAATTCACCGGATATTGCAGAATATAGAGTAATCAAGCCGGAAGAATCACTTGGAAATCCATCCACTCAACTTCATGAACTATGTTTGTTCTTTCATCAAGTTTCACCACTGAAACCCAACTTACATGCATTAAACGAGGGTCAGGACTAAGGTTGGAAGATTCTCCTACTTCCATATTATGATCTAATGTAACAAAAGAACCCCATTCCACCCACCTACCTTGTCTATATCTACCTTCTAATGCAGATTGAACTATTTCTAGACGTATGACTTTCATTACACGTCTAAAGAAAGGTGCAATTTGTTTGGTCCCTATTCAAGTGGTTTTTCTCCTGTATCTAATGCAACCAGAATAACAGAATCTGAAAAACCAATATGCAAAGATGGCATGAACAGTGAATGGATGTTTAAATAACGAGAAAGAGTGAGTTTAGGTAAAAGGAAGAAATAATAACGTTGAACAAAAGGGTTAAGACTAATCCCTATTAATAGGGATACACAGAGCCAATCCTAAATTAATTAAGACCAAATAATAACAATAATAATAAGTAATTAAAGAGAAATCCCTATTTATAAGGAATGAAAGACAAAACACTAATACGGACAAAGATAACGGTCCAAATCCAATATAAAAATATCACACACACATCCATATCCATAGTGGATAAAACCAAATCCAGCAGCCAGCAAGCAACAGAATTAAAATACTAAACATCCATAATAGAAACAGAGTATATAATCAAACCAACATCAAGATACTAGTAATGAAATTGTTCACGAGCATGCATTAGTCATCAGTAACCCCCGAACGATGTCAAGTAGTTCAACATTGGATCTCCTATAAAACCAAATAAACAGAAATAATAATGAGTAAATTAATATTTAATTTTCTTGAATTAGTAAAAAAGAAAATATATATTAATTACCAATCTTAGCTTCATCAACTAGTGAAATCTTCTTAAGAAGCTCACTCCTCTTTTCCTCTATAGGGGTCAACTCCTTCCGCCAACCCTCAATGGCGGCATCAAGTTTCTCAAACAATGCATTCTTATCATGGATAATCGCATTCACCGCAGCTTGGGCTACCTTGATATCACTTTCTTGGAACATAAGTTGAGTTGGATAATCCATCTCATTTTCCCTCAAGGGTATATCACGGTTCATCTTGATATTGATTCGGGTAAGGTTTGATTCTAAATCGACCACCTCCTTCACAGCAGTTTTCAACTTTTTTTGGATTTCCTTAACTTCTAGAGCCCAAAGAGAGATTTGTTCCTCAGTAGTCCTGCAAATTAAATTAAAATTTAAACCCATTATGATTTTTCACAAAAATAGAAAGATCTATAAAAACATACTTACTTTTCTTCTTCAACATCCTCAACCACAACCCTACTCTTCTTTGTGCCGGTGCCGGTGCCTGAGGACGACCCTCCATCATCAACGCCGCGTTTCATCGTTGCTTCTTCTCCTTTCTTTCTTACAATTTGGTTTGAAAATTCTAGAGCGTTTTATTTATTCTTGTCACACATGCATATAATTTGCATTATTTTTTATTTTTTATCCAAACTCATCATTATTAAAAGTAATAGTTATTTTGGTCCTTGAATATATAATGAGTAGTTACAATAGTCTCTCAATGTGTCAACATTTTAAAATAGTCCATATTGTGCATTATGTTTGTCAAAATAGTCTCTTACATTAAAATGTTTTGTTGTTATTGTTATATTAGTCTCTTAATATACTTGTTTATTATCATATCAGTCGTCCATATATAAAAATAGTTAATGTCATTATTGAAAGACTATTTTGAGTAACGAAGTGCAGAATCAATGACTATTCTAGAATTTCGATAAAATGAGGGATTATTATGGCTATTTGTTACACATGTAGGGACTAAAATGACAATTACCCCTTATTATTATTATTATTATTATTATTATTATTATTATTATTATGTGCTACTTTGTCCTTTGTCCATTCTTTTTATTGTGATAATATATATATAAATTATAACTTTTTATAAAATTTTGATTAAAGTTATAGGTATAAATAATAATTTTTTTCACTTTTATATTATAGTGAATTATACTTATTTTTTTAATGATAATAATATAACAAATATAATATAATTCTTTATCTTTTTTCTCATTGTTAGGAAGTTTTCCTATCAAGAGGAGGGTCCTCTGGTGGTCGATAGTGACCGAGATAGGTACGCTTTCGTGATTGACGAGTGCCTCGAGGTGTCAAATGGGCTGACCCGGCCCAGCCCGTCCCGATGGGCCGATGCATATAACTGGCTGAGCCAACCCGACTCGACTGAAGAATGAGATGTAAAATTTGAGTCTGGCCCTAGCATGGGCTAGTGGCCCGATGGGCCGGCCCGCCTCGTATTTCAATTTTTTAAGTTATGAAATGTACAACAAAAAACTACTATTTCTTCACAAACACACCAAAAAAATCAATAACACAAACAAACAACTCACAAAATAACTGCAACATAAAATATTATCCATACAAAATAGTTACGGCATAAACATTCACCCAACATCACAAAGTGCAATCGCTAGGGTTAAACATTCACCCAACCTACATGGTGCAAAATAGATTAACAAAAGAAATTGTAATACATGAGAAGTGAGAACTTGGTTCAAAATGAGTCTAACCATTCAAAATGTTATGAGAACATTGAGCACTATAGAGGAGCAGGATTTTCGTCGGAATTCGCCATTGTAAGTCGTCGGTCGTTCGGTCTGAGAGGGGAAAGGAAGAGGAAGTAGCGCCGCAAGCAAGAACTGATGAAAGAGAGAGATAGCAAGGCTTACTTTACTGGCTTAGGCGAGAGAGTAAGATAGATTTGGGTTTTTGCTGGACTTGGAGTGGGCCTAAAAAATAAGTGTGCTTTTTTTTTCTAAAAAAAAAGAAATAAACAAATACCAAAATAATTTTTTTAATTAAATTTTTTTATATTTATTTTAAATGGGCCGGCCCGAAGCATGATGAAGAGGCCCAGCATGGCCTGTGTTTTAAATTGGGCTGAATGGGCTGGGCCAAAAAGGTCCGGTTGCTTTTTGGCCCGACTTTTTGAAGCATGGACCAGCACAAAAAATGGGCTAATGGGTGTGGCCCGTTAGCCCACCCATTTTTGACAGCTCAGGGAGTGCCTTCACTATATTCGAACTTGATGGGGTATCTCTGGTTCCTATCGGGTGTTCCCACGATTTTCTCGAAAGGGTGGACTATTCAAGCGCCTCGTTGTGAGGATCATATATGTGGGTTTTATGGATCTCCATTTACCTAGTATGATCGTTTGAGGGTCCAAGTACCTGAAAGCCTTCACCCGAACTCGTTGGAAAAAAATTAACAAATTTACTCGATAGTTTTATTTTTTGTTTTCACATCACAATTACAAACAATTTCACATTTAAATTTAGGCTAAATTGTTTTTTTCGTCCCTTAACTATTTTTGTGGTATCGCTTTGGTCGCATAATTAACTTTTGGTTTGTTTGAGTCTTTTAACTTCATCTCTGTTATACATTTTGGTCCCTTCCGTCAAAGGGTTAACCCCTAATGTCTTAGGTATACCAACATTATAGGTGGTCCACCATAAACCTCATTAATTTTTTTAATTTTAATCATTTGATCTATTTGTAAAAAATAAATCGTTGGATCTTGGATGTCTATTGTAAGTAACAGTGCGCTATCACCACCTTTTTTTTTTCTTTTTCTTCATCTTCTTCATTCTTCTTCACCATCTTCAACACCTTCATAAAAAAACCCATCAAAACAAAATCTGAAAAGGGTTTTGTTCTAACCTTCTTTCTGTTTCACCTTAAATTGAAAAGGGTTTTGTTCTTGTGATGGTCATGAGCGAGGACTTGTGATGGTGCGGCGGAGGAGAAGGTTGAGGGAGCTGTGCACAATGGTGCTTTGGCTGATTATGTTGTTGTTGCTGCTGCTGGTGTTCATCCTATTTTTCCAGAAATATTTTTCAAGAACTTTGTGGAATTTGAAGATTTGTTTTTTGAGACAAATTGGATTTGGAAGATTTGTTTTTTAAGATTAGGTTTGATTGAAGTTTTTTTCATGAAGATTTATGATGATGAAAAGGAGAAGGTTTGTTTGCTGGGTTTTATTCTGATTTTTTGTTTGTTTGTTGTTCTTGATGAAGATTAAGAAGAAGATGAGTGAAGAAGAAGGAAGAAGATGAATTAAAGTTAAAGTCAATGTCAAAATGACATATGTACTTACTTAACGTGTTTTATTAAAACTAACGGAATGGACCAAAATGTATGATGGAGATAAAGTAAAAGAACTTAAACGGACCAAAAATTAATTATGGTATCAAAGCGATACCAAAAAAATAGTTAAGGGACCAAAAGAGGAATTTAGTCTTAAATTTATCTAAATTTTTTAAAAATAAATCGACCATCAATATTGTCTTTTTTTTTGTCAAAAGAAAATAGTCTTTTTTTTATTACAAACAATTTCACATTTAAACTCATTTTAAAAAGTTATATTTGTTTAATACATGGTTTGTAAATTACAAACTATACCATACTTTTATCTTTATCTTTATAATAGACAAATGATTTGCAAAATTTCTAAAGTACACATGACACATCTTATTTTTAAGGAGCGTTAAATTCTATTCTACATCGTAAAAAATGTTTACACATGTGATGCATTTGGCATGAAAATGTACATGTAATCATATCTATATTTTGAATTGAAATTATATCTATAATACTAATTTATTACTGTAAATATTTCTTTTCATAATAATAAAAATATAATTGGGGTCATCACAGTTTTTGCATTGTTTTTTCTAGAGATAGCTTTTGCATTGTTCTTGGCTACGAAAAAAATAATTGAATGGTAAGTAAAAATAATTCTTAATATTTTTCTTTTCAAAAACTTATTATAGAAATATAGGGTTTTTCTAATTTGTGTTCCAAGGGAACATGTTAAAAAAATTTGTATTGGAAAATCATAATATTTTGACTTTTAGGGCCCGTTTGGTGCTCATGATAGAAAGACATGATATGATAAAACTATCATATCCTGGTTCAATTTGTTGTTTGGTGCGTCAATAGGAAAGGATAACCTAAACTCATTTATAATCCTATCATACACACCCTTTGTTATTTTTATCCTTAGTTTTTGGTGGGTTAGAATTAACCTATCATGATTAGCACTAAAATGTTTATTTTTCCCTCTCTCAATTCATCGTTCATGTTCTCTATGCTCTCCATTCATCGACCTCTACCTCTTCCTCCATAACTCTTCAACTTCATCTCCTCTATTTGTTACAGATCTAACCTCAATTCCACCCTACAATCAATTTTTCCTTAATCTGCTTAATTGTTTGTTTGTTTTCATGATTGTCTATTTTGTATTCAAGTCAAATTTGAAAAGAGATGAAACATAGAGTTTTGAAATTTTGTATTATTTTCAATAGAGACAACAATTAGTTTGGTTAAGAGCTCGAATTGTAATTGTAAATTTTTTATAGGTTGTTGGTGTATGTACTTTTTTACAGGTTGAAGTTACACAAAAGGGTTTTGATATAACTTTGTAATTGAAGAAGGAAGAAGACAATAAACAATTTTTTTAATTGAAGAAGTCATGATTTTTTTAATTGAACTTTAAGAATGAAGATTATGGCACCCCTAAAAAAAGGAAGAAGACGATTGACAATAATAGTTTTGTATCTAATTAATAATAGCTTAATTATATTTAATTATAATTAATTACAAGGTTAATTATGTTATTTAATTGTGATATATATGATATTATGTTTGTTATCATGTGTGCAACAAACATGTGATAGGATAAATGTTTATCATGTTCATATCATTTCCTATCCTTATCTAGTTTCATATCATATCTCTATCATATCATGTGCATCAAACAGGCTCTAACTCCCTTCGTCCCTTTTTATAGGAATAATTTACAAAAATCGAGGGTATTAAGAAAAAAGTTTGAAGTAATAAATTTGTCATAAATGTATGTTACTATTACCAAATCACCATTTGTTTACAGAGATATTTAATGTTAACTTTTCATATTTCAAGGTATATTGATAATATTAATGAGGGACGTATTTGGAAAAATAGTAATAAATGCATCTAAAAATTTGTAGATAATCTTATATTTAGAGACAATTTTTTTTTTGTAAAGTAGTCTTATAAAAAAGGACGGAGGGAGTAAAAAATTTGAATGCACGACTTTCTAGTCGTGCATTCAAATTTTTTAAAAGTCAAAATATTATGATTTTCCAATACAAAATTACTCCCCCCATCTCATAGTAGGTATACTATTTGAGTTTTACACGGTTATTAAGGAAATGATCAATAGTGTTGACTTTAATGACAAAATTTATGATATCATTTACTAAAACACTCTTTAATTATGGTTGGTGGAATAATTATAGATGGTTGAGATGCAATTAATAAGAGTATGTTAGTGAAAAAAATAATAAATGTAGTTTTGGTAAGGGACTATTGTGACTATTTTGGAATTTGGAAGGTTGTGGAAAACCAGGAAAAATGCATTTTGTTTTCATTCTGTGACATTTCAGATTATATAATCCCAAACCTCAAGACACGTTTCGGAAAATATAATCTGAAATGTCCCAAACACCTTACCTCCATATAGACCAAGTACATATGCATGGGGCGTGAAAACAAACATTTCATATTGTATAATCTGAAACATATATATTATGTTCGGATTATATAATCTAAAATGTACCAGAGAACAGAATGCAGAAAACAGAAATTCAACCAAACACAATTTTTAAAAAAAGTACCTGAAGCAAATCCCATTATGGTAAGAGAGATATGTTTGTCTTTCTATCCTTAGGATCACCTTCATACTCGAACCGTAACATCTTCCAATGAGTGTGGGTTTCATCCAAACGGAGGGGGGTGTTGTGTTTTATCTTCTTGTAAATCGTACACGCACACAACAATCTGTGAGTGAAGAAAATTAAACAACCACACTTAGATTTATCCATACCACACCCAACTGCTCGATCAGTCTCGTTTGCAAGATAATGTAAAGTGTTCCTTGATAAGTTTCTAATCAACCTAAACCACAACAACTTTCCTATGAACATATGTTCAAGCATGTTCATGACCGTCTTCACCACTTCACTTGACTTGATCTCTTTCCCATCCTTGCCTTTGAGATCCTTAACTTTGCAATCCGTCTTACACTTTGCACTAACATTTCTTTCAATGTGATATTCACACAACATAGTACTAGCCTCTTGGAAAAAAGTATCCACGACATTCATCAAAGCATTGTCCCGATCAATGTCAACTACTTTGGGTGAAATATGTTTGGAATACAACAAATCACGACACCTCTCCAGAGTCCAAGTAATGTTATCTTCCTTCTCAAACAACATATAAGCGAATGCAATAAAGAACGTTAACTCGGTAGAAGTCACACCAACAAACTCAAGCAACGTAAGACGGTACTTGTTGATCTTATAAGTGGATTCCAACACAAGCACCCTAAAGAACATGTTAAAGAACTTAGTACCATTTGGATGCGCCTAGAAAATATCTCTTACATCATCGGAATCAGAGTATTTTCTACAATGATACACATCCTTATTCTCAACCAATGATTTCAAGATATGTTGCTTGTCTGTTCTCGGACCCCTAATGAATTGCCTATACATGTGACAAGCATTATAAATATGTTTGATAGTAGTTGAAGTTCTACTGTTCCTTTTCCTTAAATTGGTAAGAATTTGCCTCGTAGGAACATTTGAGCCTGTCAACTCACGAAGGTATCTACTTTCATTTGGGTTTAGACGTCCGACAGTTTTATGACCGTTCAACTCATCTGCCATCTCATGGTTTTGTTTATCGTCGCCAACTTTGAGGCTTCAATAACCTGCAATCAACAAATAACCTCTTACACAAAACACGCACTCGCATTTCACCGAACCAGATATTTTGTGCCTGGAAAACTTCTTGTACTCGGTATATGAACCTCCTCTTGCACATATCACTGTAACAAATGTATTTTTTTTTCCATTTCCACATTTATCTAATTTAAAAATAACGGTTGAAAATCCTAGCTTCCTTGCTTCCTCTCGAACCCACTCTAATAAATCGTTCCGTGTAGCAAACTTTTGTTTGGTGGTAAATTGTTCTCGATGATCAATAGAAACACAACATGTCCAACGACGGGATGATCATCAACTGGAGGTATAACAAGCGGAGGATCATCCTCTGCTTTCGTATAACCGGAAGGAATATCAACTATCGGTGGGAGATCCTCGACTTTGGCATTGTCAGAATCATCCATAACTTTAGGTGAAACAGTCACAACACAATAGGAGGTTCAATGTCATGTGTCAATTCATGGGAGACATCAACAGGAACATCCATTACTGGAACAGTGCAAAATCATGGTTAGGAAAACTGGACAGTTTCTGTATTGGTGCCATTCGGATTATACAATCCGAAACACATTGCTAGTTTTTGGATTATAGAATCTGAAAGCTTCCAGTATAACTGAGGTCATATTTCAGATTTTGGAGTAGCATTAATGGTTAGGAAAACTGGGCAGTTTATGTACTGGTGTCATTCAGATTATACAATCCGAAACACATTGCTAGTCTTAGGATTATAGAATCCGAATATTTCGGATTTTGGAGTAGCAGTAATGGTTAGGAAAACTGGGTTAGGAACATTACCTTTACATTCAGACGAAAATGATGTTGTTAACACCCCTTGATGACCAGATTACTGAAGGTGAGAAAAACACAAGAAAGTGGGGTTGAATTGTGTTGGCCTTTTTCTTTCTCAAAAATTTAGGTTAGTTCAGAGTCTGATGTTGATCAGAGTCTGAAGCTAATTTCAGAGTTATGTTGCAGTGGATATAAAGTAAATGAGAGAGAGAGAAGGACACAAGCAATTATCCTGGTTCCTTCCACAACCCGGAAGTAGTCCAGTCCCCTTGTTACTTACAAGAGATTTTTCACTATAATCAACAGATTACAAATGCTCAAGCACACAAGCAAGAGACTTCCAAATGCTCAAACACACAGTAAGAGACTTCTAATTGCTCAAGCACACAAGCAAGAGACTTCTAATTGCTCAAGCACACAAGCAAGAGACTTCCAAATGCTTAAACATTCAAGTAAGAGACTTCTGATTGCCCAAGCACACAAGCAAGAGACTTCCAAATGCTCAAACACACAGTAAGAGACTTCTAATTGCTCAAGCACACAAGCAAGAGACTTCTGATTGCTCAAGCACAAAAGCAAGAGACTTCTAATCAAACTGAATTACAGAGAAATTTGTTTTGAGTTGAACACTTGATATACTATCAGTGGTGTTCACAGAATACAACACAGTTTTCAGACTCTATACTTAAGAAATTCTAAGATGAGAAAGTTTGAAAGAATTTCTAAGTTATTGATTAGTATCGAATTTGACAGAGTATTGACACTTTCAAAATTGTAGAGTCTTGTATGTTCTTCTTCAAGTCTTCAGTCCTTTTATAGAGGGATAGAGAGACGTTGAGAAGGTGCCAGATCATCAATAGAGTCATTTGAATTGAAGCTTCATCCATCGTTGTTTTCTTCCTTGATATGGACTGTGTACCAGAAGAATAACGTTTGAATTGTTTCCTTAAAAATGATTGGATGTTTCGTCCAAGGAGACAAAGTTGCAGAGAGCGGTTCTGACTTTGAGATTTTTGCAGAGGTCTTGTCGTACTATGTACTTTTGACAGTGACAGCAGTTGACTTCTGAGTTTCCTTCAGACTTCAGACGCTGTTCTTCAGACGCTGTTCTTCAGACATTGTTCTTCAGACGCTGTTCTTCAGACGCTGTTCTTCAGATGCTGTTCTTCAGACGTTGTTCTTCAAACGCTGATCTTCAGACTCTGATCTTTAGACACTGTTCTTCAGACGTTGTTCTTCAGACTCTGATCTTCAGATCCTGAATGTCTTCAGACTTGCAACACAAGCTTCAAAAAACTTGATCTTTCAGAACCACTGTTGGATACATAATTTTAAGTATATGGTCCTGCACAC
This sequence comes from Medicago ruthenica, assembly GCA_018208015.1. Classification (NCBI taxonomy): domain Eukaryota; kingdom Viridiplantae; phylum Streptophyta; class Magnoliopsida; order Fabales; family Fabaceae; genus Medicago; species Medicago ruthenica. Next base: position 59,564 of record WNNG01000150.1, read on the forward strand.
TAGAACAAGTATTAGCAATTTTCTTTTTAACACTTTGTTATCATCAAAACTCAAAAGGGAATTGTCATACATTTCTGTTCCAACAGTACTACTCCAAATCACGTTTCGCTCAAACTGGTGTGTTTTTGGTGATAAAGGGTGGTGCACTGCTACTAGGTTCAGGGCAAGCCTTATTATTAGAAGGTTTCAAATTCTATAATATGAAAGGTTTCCTGCTTTTTAAAAAGATCATATTTTGGATTATACTATCTGAAATATGGAAATAACTTTCAGATTTTACTTTCCGAATAAGTTTTTCACCCACTCTAAGCAAGGATGAGTTTGAGACATGTTGTCCTTCAGTTTTTACGTTGTTCGAATTGTATAATCCGAAAAGCGTTCGGATTATAGAATCCGAATAAAGGGGTAATTTTAGAAAGAAAAAAAATAGGACGTGCGAGAATACCATAAGGTGGAAAAAGTAATAGTTTAAATCAATAACCTAAGTTAAATGGGTCCAAGTTGGACCCAAAGTTTAAGTGGTGTAAATTAAACGGAACCCTCACTTTATAGATGACACTTCCAAATTTGAAAGTTTGACGTTCTGGACGATCTTCACTCAAAGACATCTCACTCAACTTTATTTGGTCCTTTTCTTTTTGTCTAACAATTTCATATACTACTGTTTATAATCAAGCTAAAAAAATGTCATGTTCTAGCTCCAACGCAACACTCCATTCTAATCAAGTTCAAAGTCTCCAAGTCTCTCCCTATTGAACACATAAAAGAGAAAGGATATATTGTCAATCT
>WNNG01000151.1:0-86796 GCA_018208015.1 Medicago ruthenica
GTTGGTGGTTTAAGGGAAAAAAAATTCTGACCCCACCAAAGGATTATTTTATGAATATTATGTTTTGGGCTTTAATAAATGAGCTTTAGTAAATTTCTGCATGTATTAAAATTTTGAGGGAGGATTATTGTAAATCCTGTAATTAAACACGGTCTGGTGCTTAAAAAGCACGGACCGTGCTTGAAATTATCGGACATAAGGTTGCAACTGTTGATGCCTATGAACAACTTTTTAGAGATGGGAGCAGTACCGTTTTGGGAGACGTTGACTCAATAGAGGATGGTGTCGTTGATGCAACTGTTTCAAAGGGGAATACGTCAACTTTTTCGAGTAAGTCGCCATTCGTTCCTGATATGTTGTTGACACATGAATTTGTGAACAACACCAAGAAAAGCGCCACACAATCATTGTTCATCACTAAGAGTGACTACAAAAAAACACCACATTTCAAGGTAATATTTTAGTTAATAAATTTATTGTTTACAGTAAGTAATTTTTTAAGTAATTAATGACAGTAAGTAATTTTTTAAGTTGGAGAAAATTTATTGTAAAAATTTTATTGTTTACAGTAAGTAATTTTTGAAGTAATTTTTTGTATATAATGACGGTAAGTAATTTTTTAAGCAAATGCAAATGTTTCGAATGTAACATAAGGAATTGTTTACAACTCCATCACCTAAACCAAAAGAAGGAATGTCTTCTAAATCAAGTGGCAAAGGAAAACAATCACTAAGGAAGGATGTGGTTAAGTTGGAGAAAGGAACTAAAGGCAAAGGTACACCAAATTATTTGGAAGACAATATGTTTTAAATACTTGAATTTTAAGTTTGGAATTTGATATTAATGTTTGGAATTTTGTCTAATGTAGGATACAAACACTGAAAAGTTAAGTCCTTATAAATTGATGATTGCTAAAAGAGATGCACAAGTGTGTTCATTCCTATTCCAAAAGTCACAAGACAATAAGTTGAAGAATGAATATCTTGTGGTGTCGATGGGCTATGAAGCTACCCGGGATGAACTTCAATGCCTCCTTCCGGATAGACCCATAAGTGAATTGGTAGTAAACATATTTGAAGTTTAATTTTTTTTTTGTCCTGTTCAGGTTTATTATAGTTATCAGCAGTTAATTTTTTAATTTTGCATTGTTAGATCATCACACTTGCTACCACCTGAATAACTAAAATACACACCGGGAGGCAATCGGTGTGGTGCCTGCCTCCGTCGTTTGCGGTAATCATCTTAAGTCTCATGAGAATGCCTCTTTGTATAATATTTTTTTTTACATCGTATATATAACTGGGATTATTTTTTGACATGCAGGCTGACATGCAGGCTGACATGAAGTCCAAAATGCCATTACCGGATATAAGGAAAAAATACTCTGAAACTTGGATGACACCATTCCTCAATCTGCAGTTTGTAAGTGTTATTACGAAACTTTGTCATCTATAGTTCACTTCTTGATGTCCTTCATTTTAATTATAAGTCACTACAATATCTTTCAGATTTATATTCCAATCAAGTGTATCCAAGATCATTGGATGTTGATGATTGTTCATGTTCAGACTGGTATTACTTATCAACTTGATACTAACTGTCCATTAGGATGTACTGAACCTAGGCATTTCAGAATGAAAAAACTGGTGATTCACTACGAACCTTTTGTTGTAACAGTTTTACATACCATTCTTTAATATGTATTACCGACAACAATTTACTTTATATTGTAGGGGTTACTCCTATATCACCTTATGGTGGATGCTTACTACTCTGATTCCTTTCGCAACAAGCGCATTGATTTTTAAAAACTATAAAGTAGTTGAAGCGAGAGGAATCCCAAATGTTGGAGATAGGTGCACTGTCTTAGTAATTTATTACACATACCTTTGTTATTATAAATTGATTTTAACATAAAAACGATACTTTATTTAACTCAGCCAAAACTCAGGAGTGTGGGTCTTACATTGGCTTAACATGGAACACTTCTTTAATCCAAACACTTTGGTTGGCACGTTTAGTTGAAAAAAATTCACATATCATTGTTAATTTATGTTAACTATATTTTTGAGGTAATGACATGTATTTTAACTTTCAATTGTAGTTGAACAAAAAGGAAGTAAGGATGAAGTCAGCAATTAATTTGTTGCTTGGGGATCACAACGGTTTGCGAGGTGAAGTACTTCGGAAAACCAAAGCATTTGTTAGTGGCTCGGTTGATTCTCAACCTATTGATTTTGATGACAATTAGTACTGTTTGTGACAAGCATATTAAGTAGTTTTTTTGGGTCAATGTTTAACGTAAATGAAGGTTGATACATCTTTCCAATACTTGTGGTTTTAATGGTTAGTATATCCTTTTTTTATGCCCAGATATTTTGTTTAGTATGGGCATAGATGTTGTATTAGTGCAAGTGACACTTGAAATTCTGGCCAGGCAATACTAAGAGACTAACAGGAATTACCAGGTTCTGAACCAGCAGGTTCTGAACAATACGCAGGGCACAATAATTTGCTTAAAACAGAGCACACACACAAACACAATAATAGCAGCAAAGTAAAGTGCAGGAAAGCTAAAAACACACAAGGTTTGTTAACCCAGTTCGGAGTAAACACCTCCTACTCTGGGGGATACCAATCCAGGAAGGAAATCCACTATAGGATTTAACCCAAAGACTCAAGACACTGACTCCCAGTTCCCAGCCTTAGCAATTAAACTCCTCCTAGTCAGACTTCTACCCAACTCTGAGTATTAGAATCCTCTAACTTCCTATTCAAGCAACTAAACCCAGCTACTTGAACAACCCTTAACAAAACCCTGTTTTGAACAACACTTCAATAACACAAAGACTTCATTCGTACCTAAAGGCTTAGAATGAATTACAACTCTATAAAACTCTAAACCAACTCAAAACATCTGAGTGGTGCACAAAATAAAGCTAACAGCTTAAAACTAACACAGACTCAATTTTCTGAAATAAAACTCTCTGAATTCGTGTGTCTTCAATAGCCAAGCTCCTCCTTTTATAATCTTCAGCAAGCCTCTTAATTATGCTCCAAATCTTCTGAATTGATTTGTTACTGGAATAAGATTGATCCAATGATGTAACAAATAAAACTGCATTAAATCTTTGAAAGATTTAAAACAGAAAATACAAATTTTCATAACTTTAAAACAAATCTTCAAAGATATCTTCTCCAATAAAACCAGCCTTCTAGAAGTAATTATACAAACATAATTCCTTGCTAAATTTCCCAAGATACGTGCAAAAACAATCCAGCAAACCCAGCTTCTGATGTGGTCAACAGAAGTCAACGCTGGCTTCAGAACCTGAAACTGCTACTGAACTGCTACAGTGCTTCTGAAGAGCATTTCAGCTTCTGATGTAGATTTCAGCTTCTAAACGGCTTCTAATGAGAAAACTTGTAACTGAAGAAATGTTCTAAACATGGAGATGCTTCTATTCAACACTTTGGTTTTGCCAAAATATGCAGCCAACACCAAAAGACTCAACAACACTTACTTTTGGGAGGAAATATTATGTATTCAACAGTACTTTATATTATTGAATTTTCAAAATACAAAATTCAAAAGCACGGACCGTGCGTTTATACAGCACGTCTGTGCATTATTGCGTGCTACTCCTTCAGGTTTTCCAAAAGAAAAAGCACGGACCGTGCTTATTGTATCCTATTCCTTTAGGTTTTCCAGAAGAAAAAGCACGGACCATGCTTTTATAGTCCATGCGTTATTGCGTGCTATTGTAGAAGAAAAAGCACGGATCGTGCATTTATATAGCATGTCCGTGCGTTTGTCAGGCCATAAAACACGGGTTAACTCCCTTTCCTGTTCATTCGCCGTATACAAGCCCTTCATCTTCTCCTACAAAAAAACCACCAAAAGCCTCCATAACTCACCCAAACCACCTCAAATCTTCACCAAATCTTTGTCAAACCCACAAACCCAATCATCAAAATCACTCTTTCCAACCTTCAATTGAAAAAAAACCCTAAAATTTTGAAAAACCCATTTTTGTGAACCACTACACTAATACGAAAATGGCTTCCAAAAAGAGAAACACTGACGAAATTGGAACTTCCGGTGGAAATGGAAACAAGAAAGGAAAGGCATGGGCATAAGGAGCTAATGTGCATGGGATTGTGTACGAGGATGAAGAACAACATGAATTATATGAGGATATGGTGAAACGAACTATCACCACCACCAAGTATCCCTGCTTTTTGACTTGTGAGAAATTAGGGATTAAGGATAATGTGATAGAACTGTTGAATAGGCTAGGCTGGATGGGTTTTTTGACTAGGGGGCATGTTACCCGTGAGAGGCTTACGTTAGAGTTCCTTAGTTCGTTAGTCATTAATGATGATGACGGTCTCATTGATAGTGTAGAATTTCAGATACTGAATAAAAGATATTGATTTACCATGGATGAGTTATGTGCGAAACTTGGTTTTGAAAATGTCGGGTTCATTTATAATTCCATAAGACAAAATCGTAGGACACTTCAATTTGATGCCCATCTATTCTGGACCCAAATCACTGGTGAAGCTCAGTTTGAGGCCAGGACTGCTAAAGCAAGCCAAATACATAACCCGATTTTCTGATACATTTATCAGATCATGGCTTGTACTTTGTTTGGCAGAGGGGAATCATGAACTGTAAGAGTGGGAGAGCTTTACATGCTCTGGGCAATGGTCAACAATCAGAGGGTCAACACCTGCCACTACTTGATTACTCATTTGTTTCATGTGGGAAATGGTAAGACATGAGCAATTGTAGTGGGAGGTTTGATAAGTTACATTGCTACTAAGATTGGGCTGGGTGAAACATTATCGCATTTACCAGTTGTTGGTGGTGTTAAAGAGATTCATATGAACATATGCGTTCAAATGTTCTTGGTTAGCCCTGTGGATGAGAGTATGCAAATATTTACTCCACTGGTTAACAAAGCAAAGTCCATCACACTACCTAACCAAGCAAGAAGAAACATCTTCGATCAACAAAATTGGCTCTATACAAATGTTGTTGTGCCACACCAAAACCCGATTGCAGATGAGCCCATGGAGCAAGAGCATGTGGAGGAAGAGCAAGTCCACGGAGTGCCGACAAATAATGATTGGTATGCTAGGATTGAAGCCGAACAACAAAGGCAAGGTGCTGAGATCTTTAGGCAAGGACAAATTCTGGATTTAATGATGCAGCACTTCCACATCCAGTAGCATCCACCTGGACCTCAGTAATTGTAAGCTATCTTGCCCCTCTTCTATTGTTTATATTTTTAGTGTTATTAAGTTGATTGTTTTTGTCAGAGGGTATTCTCGGAGTCTTTTGTGGTTCGGTGCCGAAACAAACAGTCCAACTGGGTGTGATGTTTCTAGCCTGTCAGTTGGTATAGTTTGTTTTATGGTGACTGTTCTGTTTTTAGATTGTTGTAGTAATAGGGTAGCTATATTGGGGAGTATTTTTGGGATGGGAGGTTACTTGTTTCATGTTGTGCGCCCTGTTAAGCATTTCTGTTGGGGCTGTTTTTTAATATATTTGCTATTCAAAAAAATTGATTGTTTTTTAATCCCACTTGAATAAATTGCAGGACTTAATATCGAGGAGACAATCAATTTGGTCGAAGTTTCAGCAAGAAAAATGCAAGAAAAAACATGAAGTTTGAAGAAAAAGAGTTTGAATTTTGAAGAAAAAAACAGAAAACCAAAGCACTGTCAACTTACGCATGGTCCGTGCGTTTTAGTGCAAGACCATGCGTTTTGAATATGTAGCAGAGGAGTGGTCGTGCTTTTTTTATTTTTTCAAAACTATTACTGTCTCCTACTTTTGTTCAATACTTTTGTATCATTTTCTAAACTCTTCTATTTGTTTCATATTGTTCTATCATTTTCTAAACTATACTTTCTTGCAATCACCCATATTCTAAACATTCATAAAATACATAGTTGGATTAAAACGCCTTTCCATTCCAGGAGTCCTCAATTAACTAAGAAACAGAAAATATTGCATAATATAAACATCACATAAACCCAAGTTTTGATACCCATGACACAAAAACAATAACAACTTAAAAAAAGTGACCAACCAACAATGACGTCAGACCTGCATTGCATTGAATTGAATTTTAAATAAAAAAAATTAAACATGTAGTATTGTATTATAAACAAAAAAAAATTATGAAAACATGTAAATTAACTAATAACATACCTTGGACGTCATCTTACACAAATTCCACTTTTAATTCAAATCCTACAATGGAACAAATTAATAATTAAATAACCATCAAAGGTTCCAATTATTTAATGTTTCAAAAATTATTAATATCAACATACCATGATAGGTTCCAATCATCGTTATCTTCAACAAACTCATCTTCTTAGTTGAAGTTATCAACTACTTGTGTATTTGAAGGTATATTTTGGTCTCCACGACGACGGCATGATTTCCGGTTATGACCCTTTGTTCCGCAAATTCCACATTTCGGCATGTTCCGCTTTGGCCTTACGTTTGCAACGCGAGATGAAGATGCATCTGCTTCCCTTTTTTACGCCGTGTAGGATTACCGACACATCCTTTAGTATTTACGCCGAACATTGACAAATCATCGACTTCACCCTTTCTTACTGCTTCCAACACACCTGTGCGTTTTTCAACCATTTCAATGGTGTTATGTATAACTTCAGGCTTTCCACACATAAATGCAGCATTCACCATCCTCTTGCAACGTTCCACAAAAGTAACATAAGAACAAATGAATGCAGGATCCCGGTAAGTTGAACTACTTGCATTCATGGCATTTAATTCTACCTTAGCATGTTTGGTCCATCTCTTGAATACAACACATTTAGGCATCACAACAATATTTAGATAAACTAAAACAGAAATCACATGTTCACAAGGAATGCCAAATGTCTCAAATCTCTTGCACGAACATTCAAATATTAGCTTTTCTTGACAATAAGTCACAACCCATTGAATAACTTGCCTAGAATATTTGTAAACAACATAAGTAAAACTCGAACCACTTTGCACCACACCTTCAACTTTGCATTTGCATGATCTTTCCAACACAGGCCTAAAAATCTGAAACACTGACCTTGTATACAAGTCTGAAGCTGACCTCTCTAAGCATGTGTGTTGAGTTTGAAGAATGGTTTCACCAAAAGAAGACTCATAATCAGCCTCTATTTCTCTATACCTCACATAACTCATCCATCGAAAAAAATGATGTAAAAAATCCAGCAAATTTGACAAAACACTGACATATTTTCCAAATTCTGAATGAAGACCTTCACACCTAGAAGTTGTCCTGAAACCCGCAAAAAAACTACCAGGGATATGAGCTGTTGACCACATTCTTCGCTTTTCATACATCTCTAAAATCCAATTATTGTCTTCCAAACCAAATTCACCCACCAGAGCCTCCCACTTACGATCAAACTCATCAATGTCAAAATCACAAAACAAGCATTGCTTGAACTTTGGTAAAAAAATCGGATCTTTTATGTTGCTGGTAGCATTTCTTATCAGATGCCACACACACAAACGATGACGAGCATGTGGAAAGACTTTTTTAATTGCATTTCTCATAGATAAATCGTCGTCTGTTATAACGGAAACCGGTAATTTGCCTTCCATTGCTTCCACAAAACACTTCAAAAGCCACACATAAGTTTCTTCAGTCTCATCGCTCACAATTGCACTGGCAAATATAACACTCTAGTTATGGTGGTTAACTCCTGAAAAAATAACTAGTGGTGTATTATATTTAATTTTCCGATAAGTCGCATCAAACGCCAACACATCTCCAAAAACAGAAAAGTCCATACGGCTAACCCCATCACACCAAAACAAATGTCGAAGCGATCCATCCTCGTTCACTGTGTGCCTCTAGTACATCATATCATCACTAACACACATTCCTTTAAGGAAATTAATTGCTTCCTCTGCATCTGAACTATTCCTTGCCCCATGCTTGAATTGCTCATTGTACATGTCCCTTCTTGAATATCCTAGATTTTCGTACCCTCCAGCCTGTGAAGCAAAAAACCCATAAATGCGTGAAGTAGGAATCCCAGCTTTCCTCATTGTTTTCATTTGGTATTTGTCAAAATTGCTCATCTTCCTGTGTGCTGGTAACATTCCTTCATACTTGTCATCCAAGAAGGAATGGTTATGAACATCATCAAATAATTTTATGTACCAACTTCCACTACCATAGTCCAAATGCACTTTAATTTTTGCAAGACACCCACACCTAGTATTAGGTCTAGGCGCTCTTTTACGAGCCAAAGAAAACCTACTACATTCTCTATGGCACACAAATGTTTGTTGTATAATTTCACCCTGATGTTCTTAACAACCCGACATTTTCTACCAGAAAAACCATGTAGTTTACCATAGCAGTTGTAAAACATAAATGCAACATCGCGATCCGAAAAATGGTATCTCATGATTTCATCTGAACCGATTTCCTTTATATTCAATTTCTCAATATCTACCTTACATTACAAGGCAGTTTCATCATCAAATTTGCAGCCAAAGTACGGATTGTCAATTTCTTCCATGTCTTCGTCTGATGAATTTTCAACACTCTCCAAACAAGTGCTACTCTCCATAGCCTATACAATAGAACATATGAAATAATTTAGTACACAGGATAAACATTTCTTATACCTTTCCTAATTACAAAAATTCTAAATAACTTCTTCACTCCAACATACCTAAGAACCTTCCCCATCATTTTCGCTTATATGACCTTCTAAGAAAATATCTAGAATTTCGTGATAATCCATTAACCAGCTGCATAAATTCAATTAGATACATTCATTCAAATTGAGAATTGAATTTATGCTTCATGACTAATATATGTAATTGCAGTTTTTAAAATCGAAGTGGCAATAAATTTGGTCGAAGTTAGAGCGAGAAAATGCAAAAAAAAAAACATCAAGTTTGATGATTCTAGGAGGAAGAGCACGGTCCCTGCGTTTATAACGCACAGCCGTGTGTGTTTTTTATTAAAATCTAGACGATAAAACAAAAAAATAAAGCACAGTCCGTGCTTTTTAATACACGACCGTGCTATATGTTCGTGCATTTTAATTGAAAAAAACTGAAAAGTGCACGTTCTTTTTCTTCAGACCATGTGTTTTTTTTTTCTGTCAATTTTTTTCAACCTGTTCTGTTAATTTCTAACTTCAACATTGTTCATACATCAATATTTTCTAATAACATCAACCACAAAATACATTAACTTAACACTATTATTATCACCACCAAAAACAACTACATGATATTTGAATACAAAAAACAAGATCTAGAAAATTAAAATCATAACTCTAATGCATACCTCTCAGCAGGATGCACAAATAAAACAACCAATTTTTATGAATCTAGATCTGGACAACAAAGTATGATGAAAGATCTGGAAAAAAATTTATGAAGTTTCAAGATAATTAATTTATTTAGATATAAGGAGAAATATGGAGTTGATTTGAAGTGAAGGGAAGGGAAGAAGAAAATACCATAGGGAAGGAGAAATATGGAGAAGGAGAAGTGAATGGAAGGGAAGAACTAAAAATTGGAGTGAAGTTGAAATATGGGTGTTATGGTGGGTGATCGGATTAAATGAATTGATGTTTAAGATTGGGGGTGTAATTCAAAAAAGGGAAGTGTTAAAGCAATACAGCCATCCATTTAATTGCAATAAAATATAATTATGTTTTTTTTTTCAACAGCTCAACAACTAACAGTTGACTGTTTCTTTTTAATTTGTGCACCATACACAAATTTTCGTAGGGTGCATAGTAAATGCCCCACACACTCCAACAAAGTCTTTGCTAGAAAAATTAAAGATAGTAGATTACTTTACCTTACTCCAAAAATAAAGTGCAATCCTCCACTATTACCGACTGAAGGAAGAAAAGTTCAATCACAATTCTAGTTCCCCGATAAAGTATGATACAAGGTGTCGGAAATCACCTCCAATTTTGTCTCTTGAATCACCATAAAACTAATTTTCTACAACCTTCCAAACACTTTGATTTATTTTGTCGACATACCCCAACCCTCTAATATTAAATGAGCTCAGATCAACATTCCTTTGGTCCCAATACTCAGAAACCACCAATCGTTCTCATATTTAATCCTCTAAACTATATCAAGTGTGAAATACATAATTATATACATAATCTCTGTGTCCTAATCATTTCATCACAGTTATATACATAATCCTCTCCATTTATTAAAATAATAATAGGAGAGGATCCTTACTCAATTTTCATACCTTTTTTTCTTGTTTGAGAGGGGAATGGATGCATGAAAGAATACAACTCCTTAAATGTCACCTTCAGATAGTTGTTTTGTTAATAATCAGGAAACATCATGCGTAATATGTCCCTATCAGTCACACCCACGTTAATTTGTCTAAACCAAATTGATGTCTCTCGACAGTTGTATGCTAAAGCGATTGCTACCAATCATAGCCATTTCAAGCACAAGTTGCTGCTCTCATGTATTATTTTCATTTACCTTTTTGTATTTGTAATGCACAAGTTGCTATCTTATTATTTTCATTTACCTTTCGATATTTGCAATTTTCTAATCAAATTCACACACTTTATAGACAACAAATTTTTAAAATTTATGTTGATATTTCAAATGTGAATAAGAGTCTCACATTGGATAAAAAAAATGAATGTTCAACAATATATAATTGAGAGAATCCATATATACATAATACTTTAAGATTTTGTATTAAGATGTGCTACCCAACTGATTTATGTGATTGTTCAATGTCAAATGTGATGATATTCTAACCCCCTTATGACCGGACAAATTCATTGGCATTATGTGCAAGCAAGTGGAAATGTGGAATACACATAAGACAAATGTACATTTCATTAACTATTTTTTTTATGAACACATTTCATTAACTTGAAAGCACAAAATTCAAGCAAATTACAAGATTCTTTAGGCATGGTAAATCCTATTGACTACATTTGCCGTTTTCAGCTATCAACTTAATTATTTGTAAGTGTAAACACGGTTTCAAATGAAATCATGCACATATACATTTTATAAGTGTTACTCCCTCCGTTCCTTTTTAAGTGTCTCTTTTGAAGAAAATTTTTGTTTCTAATTAACTGTCACTTTCAAAGTTCAATGCAAAATTAAATGTTGTTTTACCAATATTACCCCTAGTTATTTATTGCGGAGAGAGAAATATATGAAATGAGATATTAAATGAATAAGGTCATTATAATAAAAGTATAACTTATTGCATTAAAAGTAGTAACATTTATTGATTGTCTTGGTTTGTGTAAAATGTCAAAAAGTGACAATTAAAAAGGAACGGAGGTAGTACTTTTCAAAACTCACAAAATTATATGGTCAAAAACTTATCACAACTTCCTCGGATCTTGAATTTTCTAACCAAGTGTCACACACACCTTAATATGAGCCCTAATAACGTGTTAATTGATGTCTCACTACCACGTAAAGAGGCTTATCTCCAACAATGCACACATATATCAACAAGTTGTAATTCTAGTCAAGTTCTTCTTCTTCTTTTACAATTACAAAGAAAAATAGTTTGGAACTCCTCCAAATTCAACGGAACTAGCTAGTGGCTTTGCATTATTTTAATGAAATGAGTTGTTTCAAATCAAATTGACAGAATAAAAATATACAATTTGAGTCTGCAAGTTGGATTTCGTACTTTTTTTGTCCTTGGAAATGGAATAATGGGATCTTGCCTAGCACATGGTTGAAAAAGTGTACGTTTTCTTTATATCAAACCAACGGTTCATATGCACGCAGAGGATATGATAAGGACAAAAAAAATTCACGGTTAATATGTTGTCTGCCTTTTTGTCAAATAATTATATAATAGAATGAAAGATATTTGTGTCAAATGTGAGGAAATAAGTAATAGACAAAAACGTGAGTGTTGAGCAAATATAAGTAAAGATATATATTTTTTTAAATAGATTCATTTATTCAATGTTTTAATATTGTTCGTAGTCCAACCTAATAATGTGTGTGTGTTTTTTTAAAGAGTAATAATGTGTGTTTTAGACGGATAAAGATTCTCTCAATTTCTTTTGAGAGTAAATAAATGATACAAAAATGTATTTGGTTATATTATTAGACATTTGATCCTTTAAACTATAATAGTTGAGATGTTATTTTTTGAAAAAAATGAAGAAGATCTCTACTCACCTGTTGAAATCCAACAATATAAAATGCTTCCAAGCTTATTATAACTTATAAGTTATTTTTTTTTTTTTGACAATCAATGAGAACAGAGTTATTTGATCCTCTAAACTATATCAAGTAACAAACACATAATTATGTATACTCTTATCTGTCCTAATCATTTCATCATTTTTCCTGTATTCTCTCTATTTTTAGATGCATGAAAGAATCCAACTTTTTAAATGTCACCTTCAGATAGTTGTTTTGTGAATCATCATGAAAGATCATGCTTAATCTGTCCCTATCAGTCCCACGTCACTTTATCAAAACCAAATTGATGGCTTTCTAAATTTGTATGCTATAGTGAAGTGATGGCTACCAATCATAGCCAAATTCAACCACAAGTTGCTATCTTATATTACTTTCATTCACCTTTTTTGTATTTGTAATGCACAAGTTGCTTGCTATCTTATTATTTTCATTTACCTTTGATAATGCACAAGTTGATATCTTATTATCTTCATTTACCTTTTTGTGTTTGTAATTTTCTAACCAAATTCAAATGGAATCACCTCTTTACGAATAACAATTTCTTAAAAAATTCAATGGCATTAATGTACAAGCAAGTGGAAATGTGGATCAATACACATAAGACAAATGCACATTTCATTAACTTGAATGCACAAAATTTAAGCAAATTACAGGATTCTCTCTACTTTGTACAAAGAAATGGTGAACCCTGTTGCCTACATTATTACATCTCATCAACTCATCCAACAAATTTAAATTACAGCAGCTTTTACTCTCCTGACCAACTCCTTCCTGTTACACACAAAACAAAATCAATGTCTGAAATATAATCTACCAAATATTGCATTTCATGAGTCACAAACAATTAACTAGGTTAAACATGAAATGGTTAATTTTTTTTTTTGAAATTATTTACCTCATCAGTTGCCTGTCAAATCCTGATGCAGCCAACACCCCTCTATTCTCCTCAGCCCTTCTCAAGAGGTATGGCATAACAGTCTCTACAGGTCCAAATGGCATGTACTTGCTAACTTGAAACCCTGCATTGCTCAAACCAAAGGATAGTGCCTCAGACATTCCATATAGTTGTGCAAATTCCATCTTATGGTTCACCTTTCCAATCCCCAACTCATGTGCTTTTGCAGCAGCCAATTTTCCTACACAATACAACATTAATTAATTAAATCAGACTCATACCCTTCAATTGCATACATTAATTTCCTTATCATCATACATAAATATAAATCATAATATCATATAAATATATACCTGATTCGATGTTATGAGTTGCAAGAACAACTCCACCAGGGCCATTAGCAATCTTCTCAAGCATATAATTTGAGCAATCATTGAAACACTTATGTGTATCCTTAATAGTGTTATGAATTGGGGAAGCATACCCCAAATCAGCAGCCAATTTTCTTTCACTAGACATATAAGCACCTCTAACCAACTTAAACCCCATTGGTATCCCCATTTTCTCAGCAGCCTTTGATGCCAACAACAATCTCTCCTTAGCATCTTTCAAATAAGTCTGAATGGTTCCAAACACAATAGGGTTTTCACCTTTGTTATGCATAATTGCTGAAGAGTAAGTAAAGTAATCAATAGCAGGTTGAACTGATGTATGCTCAGCATCAACCAATAATGGAATATTGGCTTGCACACATTTCTGACAAAGCTCAAGGAATCTCTTGTTAGCTAGCTCAAGATCACTCTCTTCTTCTGCGGTTAATGGCTCTGGTCTCTTCCTTGTATGGTACAAAGGACTTGACTCAGAGAAAATTGGCAATGAATCTTGCTTCCATGGTAAAACAAAAGAAGGGTCTTTCTTCTGCCATCTCAGCAAATCACTCATTCTTTCAAGCAAACTCATTGGACATATTGCAGTAATCTTCACAATCATAAAGCTTACCTATAACACACAAAAAGTTTAATTTTGAAAACATTAGTACATAACATTCATAATGATAATATTAAACTTAAAATAACCCCTCAAATTCATAACATAATTTTTTTTTTTACATAATTTTAAAAAAAGTATATAAAAATGCACCAGCAACCACAGTTTGTTTTTTGTGTGGCTTATTAGTGCTTGAGTCTTTTACCAAAAACAACTGTTTGTTTGTTTGTTCCAATTCCATTCCAATCCCACTGTTCCATTCCATGCTTTGATTGATTTCATGAATCAAATTCCAATTCCAATGTTCCACTTCCATGCTTAGTTTTCTTTTCATTCCTCAGGAGCACGGAATCAGACACGGACACCAGATACGTCACGTCAGCAGCAACAACGTCAACAGTAGTGCTGTATTAAATTGCGGTTGCAGTCACGAATGTGGAACTCAGCACCATCAAAACGGTTATTCTCAATTGAATTTGGATCCATTAACGCAGATTGCTACTCTCTTCTGTGACAATGAAGAAACCGAACCAAAAAAGCAAAAAAAGAAAACAGTTACATTTTGAAATAGAGAGATGAAATAAAGAAGAGATTACCGAAGATGGAGGAAGCGATCTGCTGACATCAACGGTGTGAAGAAAACCTTTGAGATTGCGATCACAGCCTGCGTTATCGTGAGCATCTTCAACGCCGTAAACCAGCATTCCACGTAAACCAGCTTCATTCAACCCGGCAATACTTTTTCCGGCAGTGGTAGCATCTTCTCCGGCACAAAAATGATCGAAAAAAGTGGCGCGTGTGGTAGACATAGCAAGGTTACGTAAAGGATTATTAGTCTGCATGAGATCAGACCTCATAATCCATGTACCGAGGTCAACCATTGGTTCGACCGCGGTAGCATGGAGGACAGCGGTTGATTTGAGAAGTTTGGTGGTTGGGACGTGCGAAAAGAGTTTTTCAACGTCGTGGAAGTTGAGATCAGCGTCGGGAGGGAGGATGGTTGTTGTCGATGATGGTGGTTTTTGGTCGAAAATATTGGTAGTAGGAGAGAGAGAGGGCGAGGCGAGGGAAGGTTGGAAGGGTTTTGTGGCGGTGTTGTATCGAAGTTTCCTTAGAATTCTTGGTGGGATTACTCTGGTGGCCATCAACCGGTCAGAGATGATCTATATGATATAAACAAATATATGTTTTTATACGATGAATGAATATTCCTCAAACTCTCTCTTATTGGTATTTTTCTTCTTGACCTAAGAAAATGTAATGAGATGTAAAAATGTGTATGCTTGTGAAGTGAGAATGAATGAGACGGTGATGTATAAATAGGGGTGAAAAGAAGAATGTGGTAGCTAAAAGAAAGGGTGTGATTATGATTAAAAATGTTAAAGAAGAAGTCAAGTGGATGATGTGTGAATTGGTTGGTGGATATGAGTAAGTTTGTTTTTGTTTTAACCAATATGAGTAAGTTTGGTTTAATTTAGAAAATTGTTTTAGTCATGTTTCCTAAATTATTGGAGTAAGTTAGTTTTAATATGAGTAAATGGTGTTGTAAAAATGGATGGCAGCTAAGAGTACAGGTGGTAAGTTGTTGCAACAAACACAGCTTAGAAATTGATGGTTCAAAATTTGAGATTGGTACCGACGTACTAAAATGCTGAGTCAGACTCTACGCAGATACAGTCATCATGTGTTGGAACTTACTCACTATAAACACTACAACTCATGTTCAAAGATTCTTTTTTATCTCTTCCTTTCACTACCAATAGCATTTATTACTTCCTACATATAGTGCGCTGGAATTGTTTACACCTAAGTACCTCCCAATTTCTTCATTTTCCTAATTATAGACTATTAAAAAAACACCATTAAAAAAAACTGTTAACAATTCAAATATTGCTTAAGTTCGACATCTTTATCTGAAAGTATCACAATTGTATATAAGTTTCATATGGTATTTTTTTTTAGGAAAAGTTTCATATGGTATTTATCACTTCGTTTTAAAAAAATGTTCATAACTCTTTAAAATTACTACAATATCTTTGGTGACATGAGGACACCGATATCGGAGGTTAAACCTAAGTGTTGTCATTTGGTAATGTTACTGTGATGTTTATTTTCCATTTTGAATAAGATGACAAAAAAATTACTAAGTGCAAATTATTTTTTCTAGACAATCTTGATTAATGATACTAATTTTTCTTTTATTATGTAAAATCAATATTAAATACATAAAATACACAAGATATTGTTTTCATAATTAGAGTATACAAAAAACAAACACATTAATTATGCAAGTCACTTTTGTTAATATATGTGAAATATGGTGCTTAAAAAAAGAACAATTGGGAGTACAAATTTATCTTGTCATATGAAAAGTCAAAAACACATCAATATACAAAGTAAAATATATTTTTTGAAGAAGCTAAAGAAAATTTATTAAAAACCAAATAAAGCTCCTCTAGTACAAGGTGTGTCAGAGCAACTTAATAATCCAATAATTCACATTACAATAGCCAAAGTCACAACAACACAATAGTAAATTAGAAAACTGCCTTTAAAATAGATAATCAAAATCAAATAGAACGTAATACGATTTTAACCACCAATAAGTCTGCAACTTAACCTTTTCACTCAAATACTGAAGATGGTTGCTCTTGTGTTGAAAGATCCTAACATTTCTTTCCTTCCAAATGACACAAAACACTAAAACCCATATAATGTTAAAAGTCAGGCGGGAATTTTTAGAGAACCCACCTAGCCCACCAAACCGCATGACATGATCCTGAATGTTTCCATGAAAAGTCGTCGATATACCTAGCCAACCAGAAATCGCTAACCAAAGACTACCAAACACATTACAATTGACAAAAAGATGATCTCTATCTTCCATGAAACCACAACCAACAGAACAATAAATATCAGAATTATCCAAAATATGGTATCGAACCAAATTATCCTTAGTTGGAATCTGATTCAACATCAACCTCCAAACAAAAATATTAAATTTAAGCGGAATCTCTTTAAGCCACAACACATGGTTGAAGCCCTCATTGAATTTGATCGCTACCGAAGTCAAGTTTTCATAAGCACTTTTGACCGTATATCGTTTGTACGAATGAAGCTTCCAACCCCACCGGTCTTCCACCTCAACCTGCAAAACAACATTAGACAAACTTTCCACATACTCCCTCACCAACTCCTCCTCCCACGCAAACAAACTCCTACGTCACTGCCAAGCCTCTCCATTAACTCTCCAACCCATCAGCTGCATATCTGCAACATTAAAATATCTTAAATGATATTTTTGTACCAAAACCATAAATAAATGATATTCATAGAAAAAATATACAAATTAATTACAATATCAAATTTTTATGATACATGTGAAAATTGTGAATGTAGTGTTATAAAAAGAGATGAAGGAAGTATTTCACATGTAGCATAAATGTAAAGCGAAATATATAAACTTATCAGTGATATGGTAAATTGAAAGAGAAAATTAATAGACTTATGTGATTATAGTATTTTCACATGTTGGAAAAATATATGACTTGAGTGTACATATATTATTCGTTATCATAAATGTAAAGCGAAATATATATATAGACTTATGAATGATGCACATCATATTAATTAGATGGTAAAATTGAAAGAGAAAATTAATTAATATTACATTAAAATAATTATTAATTAGTTTTTTTAAGCAAGATTGGAAATGATTGCATCATGGTTGCACATTGATATTCCAATTATTTTGGCATCTCAAAGCACCGCCAATTTTATACAATCACTCCAAAAATATTATTAATGTGAAAAAGGAAAACAAAGGGTGGGGCAACATAAACCAAATCTACGGAAACAAAATCAACGAAAATGATAAGAAGGTAAAAAATATTTGTCTCCAAAAAAACATTCTCTAGAATAACCAGGTAATTGATCTCACCAGACTAAACCATTGATAAAGAGTCCAACATTGGCTAGTCCGTCCATACAAGTATTTCCCTCTCCATAAATATGAGAGAATCAAAAAACAGAAATTTTTAATGATATGAAGGTAATTTCTCCATTTAACCTTAAGCTTCCAAGGAACCAAATTGTCATTTGTAAAAGCTTGACCCATGTGGAGGGAGTCACGCTCAAGTCATAGATTTTTCCAACATCCAGGATGGGGAAATTGAATAGCATAAACAATCACACAAATTTTAGCATAATAAAGAGAAGTTATGACACCAATATAAGCTAAAAATGCACCTAAAAGAGTACTAAGATGGTCTCTAAAGATGCCACCACAAGAAGAGACATATGGTGATCCTTTATATGCTCCATCAACCCAGTAGCAAGGGGTGATACATTCGCAAATGAACGGATATATCATTGTGATAAAAGTTATCGATCCTTAGGGACTTGTGATCATCAATGTTACCTTTTTTTAAGTATTCAAATAAAAAAGTATTTTTGGGTTTTGAAAGATTAATCAATGATTTTGGTTGGAAATATGCAAATAATAAAAACGTCTCAGAATCATTGAAGTTTATCACTATGATGAACATTTCAAAGTCTTATTCCTTTCTAATGCCTTCGGAAAACAAACATAAGGATGAAGTAATCTCAAAAGTATCATTATTCTCTTGAAAGTAAAAGAAGTATCTCACTAACATACATACGTGTCTACAAAAGTTACAATTAAAGTAATCGAAATATTCATGCCTTCAGATATGTATCATTGATGCTCAAATCATGATTAGCTAAATATGTAATGTGTCGAAGCCCACCTATTAGCCTGAACGAAACAAACACTATAGTAAGACCGAAAAATCAAACTACATCGCACTACGATGGGAAAATGGAACTACGTCACACTTAAATGATGAAATCACACACAGACAAAAAAACACAACTATGTGAATAATACTTATTTAAATAAAAGACGAGAAAAGTGATGCAGATGGTTGATTTTGGGTAAAAAAAAATGACTCAAAACAACCCCCACCAATAGATGAATAAGCAAAGAGGTTATAGAGAAGATAAAGCTTTTCTCACTTATAGTTGTGCTATTTTGTTATATTACTTTTAAAACGTATGAATAAATATTTATATAGTTTTATATCAATAAAGAAATTTACACCGTCAATATTTATTAAACTAAAAAATTACAAGTTTTTTATTTTACGAAAATGTTGAAATAGTTAGTCTATTCCAAAACAATATAAATTTAGAAATAAAAATATAAGAAAATAATGTGAAAAATAGAGTTTCATCTTCTTTTTACAAAAGTATTTCACTATATGTTTTTAGTAATTAAATAATTATTAATAAAGGATTCTTTAAAAAAAAAATATTAATAAACGATGGAGCATGACAAAATGTTTTTAGTTGTAAAGAATTATGTGTAGTATTGTCGCTTTTCTCCGACCAAATCTACTACCAATCTACTACAATCTAATGTCCATAATTTTTTTTTGAATAATAATGTCCATAATTTTTTCTAGTAGGTTTTCAGATAATCTCTTAATCTCACTAATTAGGAGGACTATATGGTCATTTTGCAAATCTTCTTTCAAGCGGTTGTCTAATATCAAGACTTACTTTTTAGCACATTTTTCTCTTCCCATTATTTTTTCTCCCAAAAATATTTCAACAACTGGATCTAGGGGTAGTTTCCTATAAACTTGGATCAAGTAACGTATTTATTTCAAACCATATTAACAACTGAACAAGGCATATTTTCCTCCAAAATCTTCTTTCAAGTAGCTGTTCATATATAATCCGCAACGAGCGCGGTACAAATATTTAATGGTGTTTTTCATATAAAATAAAAAATATTTTATTGAAACACTACATTGATGTTGATATTTTGAAAATAGTCATGACTCATGAGTTTTTAAAATTTTATCATATTGACTTTCACATGTCAATGCATAAAAATTTGCTTCCGCAAATATAAGCACGTAAATCTGCAACAGGTGTGATGCAAATATTTAACATATTTTTGCATATAAAGGAAAAAAAAAGTATTTTATAGAAACATCATATTAATGTTAATAATTTTTATTTAATATCTTTGAATATTTCACAATATTACCAATGTAACTATTTTTTATAAAATTACCGCAATATTATGCGACATGTACGAGTGCTCGAATCTTTTACCAGTAAGTTTGAAAACAAGTTAAAAACTAAGGAAAGCTCTTATAATAACGGTCAACTAAATATTCTTGAAGCTTTTGGATATGATCAATAATAATCCGAGAATGTGACTAAAAAATGAGGCTATTACTTTTTTCACCCTATCTATTTCTCGTGTGCCCAATTTTTTTTTTACAAAAATGTCCATGGGGTTTCGGATTTTATAATCTGAACAAAGTTCGGATGTGTTCGAATGATAGAATTTGAAATATGTTTATATATAAACAGCAATTAGAATCTCTCCCATTTCAGTAGTTGTGAATTTCGCTTTTTAAAACAACAAAAAAAAACAAAGTAAAAAAAATGATAAAACATGCCAAATAAAATAAAATATAAAAATACCAGCAAAAAATTCTAAAAATCAAATAAAACTAATGTAAATTTTTTCGAATTTTTGTGAGAATATGAAAAAAAATAAAAAAAAATGGGTCTAAATGATGAAATTTTAGATCTTGAGGGGCGGAATCCCATATGAAGTCCCTTCTACGAGTGTCATGATCCTTGATTTTTTTTTTCTGATTTTCTGATCAAGTTTCGGAGCAATCTGATCAAATAGCCCAAAAATAAGATTTTCGACTAAGGACACGGCATGAACAACTAACAATGACCTAAAACATAAAGATGGGGGTTAGGATAATTATATGGTTCTTAAATTGTCTATCCATGTTACAAACTTGCTCAATATTTGTGTTGATACAGTTCAGATTATATAATCCGAACTGTTTTCTCATGAATTCTTGGCACAAGTGGGGTGTTTAGATTTTATAATCCCAAAAAAGCAAAGAACGCGCCCTATTTTTTGGGTTGTTCGGATTATAAAATCCGAATTGGTGAAAAACTCATTTTTCACCCCCCAAAACAGGGTGAAAACTCATTTCGGATTATAGAATCCGAAAAACCCAAGCATATTTTTGTAAAAAATATAGGACGCGCGAGAAATGAATAGGGTGAAAAAAGTCATCATAAAAAAATGGCACGGAACTTAGACCCATTACAAGACCTTAAAAAAGTAATAGTAAAAAAATTAGATGCGTTATCTTTTCTTTCATTTAATTTTTTCATGTATTTACATGTCTCAAGTGGAAGTTGATGTCAGATATGAAGCTTTAAAGAAGACGGTTAAGATATTTTTAACCCACATTGACAAGTTGGCTGAGTTGAAGATGCATCTTAACCATTTCGATAATGATGTTTGTGAAAATCATAACGTGTCTCATGTTGCTGCTCAGATACCACAAATAGATATGACATATAATAACGACAAATGATGATAGTGATAGTGATGTAAAATCAATGTTTTTCATGGATGGTATCTGAAGATGAAGAGTTAATCTTTGGGTTTGTTCGAACTGCAAGTATCTAAAGTGTTAGTAGAGATTTTGTGTAATTTTATATTATGTTGTCAATTTCTGTAATGTTGAATTGTTGTTGAATTTTAACATTTGGTGTATTGCAATTGAATTTAATCTTTGGTGCATTGTGTATTGGTGCATTTTAAGTTATGATGTATTGGTGTTGAATTATGAATGATGATGTATTGTTGTTGAATCATGAGCGAGTTAATTGTTCTGAAAAAACTAGTGGTTGTTGAGTTCTATTATTGTTGAAATTGAAGGAATTTATGCTTGGTTCTATCCTATGAAGCCCGTATACGTAGTACGGATGCGGGTACTATACAATACGGGTACGCGGATACGCAAAATTTTTAAATTTAGGATACGATACGGTTAAGATACATTAACAAAATTTTTAAACTAAAATTTATATGCATGTATAATACTTGAAAAAAAAAACATTGATTGCTCTTCATTACTATATAATCATAAAAGTCACAATTTACAAAAAATAATACATGTGATAAAATAAAAAATTTGAAGTTTTCGTATAAATCATATTTTATTTTCATTCATATATTAGGATATCAACAAATGCATCACTAAAAGAATTTGAAGTTTTCATATTTTGTTAATGTTGATTGATTGAATCTCCTGTCTTTCGTTACATTCATCCACCGAAAACATAATTTTTAATTGGTTAATCAAAAAAGAATTATACTGATTCATATATTAAATTGAATCATATACATCTTCGTTGAATTTTCACAACATAATCTCACTTTTTTACCTTTCATTTTTTTAGACCCTTCATTTTTTTAGGATACGTATCATAGAAGTATCTTATAAGTATATGTATGTATCTGTCGAGTATCCTATAAGTATCCGATAAAATATATATTTTAAATTAAAATAATTAACTCTGATACTCCGTGGGTACGTATCCGCGAGTATCTGCAGAGTATCAGTATCCGATACGTATCTGATACGGGTACATCACTATATTTGGAGTATCTGAGCTTCATTGGTTCTGTCAAATGGTTTCAGGGGACGAATCAGGTCCTAACTCTCGATCCATGTTTGGGACGTAACTCTCGATCTGATAGTAAATGGAGTTTGGGGCATATCAAATTTTATCTCCTGATACTAGATGATAAAAAATTATGACCAGATGGAGGCATTTTTTGCATTTCGAGGTGTCTGTGAGCAATTGAAGGTGTTTAAAGATCAATTTTCTCAATATATAATACAAAATCAAATTGATTTGAGGAGTAATGGGTTTAAAAAATGTTTGTTTAAATGCCTAAATCAAGAGTTCGGAACCATAAAAGAAAGTTTAAACTTTTACCTCCTACAAACCATAAAAAAAAATTCCAATTTTACACCTTTTAACTTTACGGTGGTGTTTAACATGAGAAAGGTGAATCTTTTCTTATTATGGAAAAGTTATTTTTGACAATTAGATGAAATAATGAACATGATTTTATACTAGACACTTGACACTAGATTTTTTTTTTTTTCACACCATCTTCCAACATCATTCTCTCTCCTTCATCCCACTCACCCACCACCACCGACAACATCAAACTCACCGTCCCAACATCATACCAATTTCCATGGATTTTTTGTCTTCTTCCCTTGTCTATTAATTGGTATCGGTTATTTTTTTTCAAAGATGGTATAAGTTATTTTTAATTAATCCAATTATTATCATTATTCGTTTCATATTTTGTTCATAGATCCAAAACAAACAAACAAACAACAAAATCAACGAAATTTACATCTTTTTTCAATTAACCTAACCTCATAGGTATAGGTATAACCTTTCGCCTTTTATTCAATGTGAGAGAGTTTCTTCTTTTATTTAATGGTCCAAACCTACTTTCCTGGTGGAAAAGTTTTCACCTTTCCCATGGTAAATTGCACCTATTTTTTTGCTAAACTGGTATAAGTGTAGGGGTATATGATGACCGAAATTGATGTTGTTGATGGTGCGAGAGAGGTGGCCAGAATTGTTGTTGTTGATGGCCAGAATCTCCGTTGCTTGGAGATGAAGAGAAAAGGCAGAGAGGGCCGGAAAGATTGATGTTGTTGATGGTGCGAGAGAGGTGGCCGAAATTGTTGTTGCTGATGGCCAGAATTGTCGTCGTTTAGAGATGAAGAGAGAAGACAGAGAGCTAGAAAGGCAATGGTTGGGGAGAGAGAAAGAACATGAGAAATGAGATAGGAACATGTGAGTGACACACTACTCATTTAACTTTTTTAATCTCACCCTTACATTTTAATCTCATGTATAATTACCGTTCTCACTTGATATGTCCTTTAACTTATTCCCACCTAAAAACGCGAAGAAGTAAGTTGACAAGGCTGCTATCACTTTTGAAAAAAAAAACCCAAATCTATATTTTCAAACTAGTTTAAATAAAAAAAAATAATAAATGAATTTACATTTTTAAAACACAACTAATCAATTTCTTTTTTACTTTTACTTTGATCTTTTTTTTCTGGACTTTAAACACTTAATTTTTTTTGAAAGATTTAAACACTTAATTTTTAATTATAAAGTATTCGACTTTATATGATGCTTCACATTTGTATATGGTTTTTACAAGAAAATGATGTTTTTTTAACAAACAAGAAAATGGTGTTATTGTTGAATTCTGAAATATTCATATTTTATTGATAGATTGTGGCCTTTTTTTAATTTAAAAAACACATATATTGATTCAGTGGTTTTTTTTCAACCAATTTGATTTAGTTGTATGATACTGTAATGTAATTAAAATGTCACTGTGTTCAAAAACTGGTGTATTGCAAGGAAGTAGAATTGAACCTAAATATATGACCTGAAGGGTCCGACAACCGACAACGTAATTTTATTTTGTAAAACCGAACCTAAATAAGTGAGAAAACAATTATTTCAATTTATGTTTAGAAACCTTACAACAGAAGTGTTTGCAGCCATGAACTCTATGAAACCTCTCTAACCGCCCCTATCACTAAAGCAGAAGTGTTTGCAGCCATGAACTCTATGAAACCTTACAAGGCCCCTGGTCCTGATGGCTTTCAGTGTATCTTCTTCAAACAATATTGGCATGTAGTCGGTGAAGACATTTTCCAGTTGGTCAAAACAGCCTTCCATACATGTTATTTTGATCCCGCTCTCTCTGACACTCTGATTTCTCTCATTCCAAAAATCGAACCCCCCAACACTTATAAAGATTTTCGACCCATCAGCTTATGCAACACTGTTTACAAGATTATCACAAAAGTTTTGGTTCACCGCCTTCGTCCAATTTTGGACACTATTATTGGCCCTTACCAAAGCAACTTCCTTCCAGGTAGAGGTACTTCTGATAATGCTATTGTTTTGTAGGAAATTATTCATTATATAAGAAGATCTAAGAAGAAAAAGGGTTTGTGGCTTTCAAGATGGACCTAGAGAAAGCTTTTGATAATGTCAACTGGGCCTTCCTCCAATCTTGCCTCGAAGAGTTTGGATTCCCAGCCATCACTGTCAAGCTGATCATGCACTGTGTTACTTCATCTACTTTCTCTATTATTTGGAATGGTAACAAAATGCCGCCTTTCAAACCGTCTCATGGCCTAAGACAGGGGACCCCTTATCTCCTTATATTTTCATTATTTGCATGGAAAAGCTCTCCATTGCTATCAACAAAGCGGTTCTTCAAGGTAACTGGGACCCCATTCAAATTTCCAACAACGGTCCTTGGCTATCCCATCTCCTTTTCGCAGATGATGTCCTCCTTTTTACTAAAGCAAAAAATTTTCAGCTCAGATTCATCACCGACTTGTTTGAGCGCTTCAGTGGGGCATCAGGATTAAAAATTAATTTGTCCAAATCTCGTGCTTTCTACTCAACATGTATCCCTCAAGCAAAAATCAGCAGGCTTTCTTCTATATCTGGTATCCGCAACACTACTTCCTTAGATAAATACTTGGGTTTTCCCATCCTCAAAGGGAGAGCTAAGATAAGTGATTTCCTTTTTATCATTGAAAAAATGCAAACAAGACTAGCTTCTTGGAAGAACAGATTGTTAAATAAACCGGGTAGATTAACTCTTGCTTCATCGGTTCACTCCTCCATCCCTTCCTACTACATGCAAATATCTTGGCTCCCTCAAAGTATTTGTGACAACATTGACCAAACCACCCGTAACTTTATTTGGAGAGATTCTAACAACAAAGGTATTCACTTGGTTTGTTGGAATAAAATTGCCTACCCAAAGAATCAAGGCGGCTTAGGTATCAGAACATCTAGGGAAAACAACATTTGTCTTTTGGGAAAGCTAGTTTGGGAGTTACTTCAATCTTCCAAAAAACTTTAGGTTGACCTCTTCTCTAACAGGTATGTTGCTGGCTCTAATATTCTTTATGCAACCTCCCGCTCCAGTGACTCTCCCACTTGGTCCTCTATCATTCATGCTAAAAATGTCCCAAAGGATGGTTTCACTTGGCGTGCGGGATCGGGAAACTCCTCTTTTTGGTCTTGCCCTAGAGCTCTCTTGGGTTCTTAGGAACTTTAGCTCCCTTCATTGATATCCACGATTTGCACTTGACAGTCAAAGATGTACTTTCTAGCCCCCACACTCAAGGTTTAGACACTCTTCTCCCTCCTTCCGCTTCCGACTTCATCAACAACTTGCACATAAATTTCAATGTTTCCATCGAAGACTCTTTCATTTGGAAATCAAATAGTAATGGTATCTACACCACCAAAAGTGGTTATTCTTGGTTATTGGCTCATGCTATCCAGGTAACGCCTTCTACCCCTACCACTCATTGGTCTTGGATTTGGAAGTTGAAGCTTCCAGAAAAATTAAAGTTTCTTTATTGGTTGGCTTGTCACAACTCCATCCCAACGCTCTTACTGTTGAATCATAGAAACTTATCCCCCTCGTCCATTTGCCCTCTTGTGGTATCGAAGATGAGTCTTTCCTTCACTGTGTGCGTGACTGCAACCTCTCTAAGAACATTTGGCTCTCTCTTGGCTTCTCCGATCCGTTTTGCTTCTCCAACATGGATGTTATTGGTTGGCTTAAGGATGGTGCGACGGGCACCAATTCTTTTATGTTCGCAGCTTGTTTATGGTGGGCTTGGCGCCTGATAAGTGGCAAAATATGATTAAATCCATGTCTTTTACAAAGCTTTTTAGTTACTTGTTGTGCAAGTTACCTTAGGAAAAGCATGGAATTTATGAATAAATGCCAATTATTCTTTGTATATCTTATTCTTCCCCATTTGTGTAGGAAAAAGCAAGCCAGGACCTGAAAATATCAAGATTATTGAAGAATGCATGAAGACTTTCGCTCAGCGAAGTCTTGGCGACAGCTTGGCGAAGTCAGGCAGAGATTTTAAGGAGTTTCTGAAGATCACTTTCGCTCAGCGAAGCCTTGGCGAGGTCTTGGCGATGATAGGCAGAGAGTTCATCAGGAACAGTGAAAGACACTTTCGCTCAGCGATTGCTTGGCGAAAGGTTGGCGAAGTGAGGCAGGGAATTTCTGAAACAGGGGAAGCTGTTTTCGCCCAGCGAAATATGGATCGCTCAGCGAAATCATCAAGGCGGTTTAATGCTGAAGATGACGTGGCAGAATTCCATTGGGCAGTTTTGAAAGTTCGCTGAGCGACGTTGCGCATCGCTAAGCGAAATTGTATTTTTCAGTCTTAGTATTTAAAGCTTTTTACAGTTTTTAGGTTAGAATCTTACTACTGTATTGCTTTCATTTTGAACGAAATTCTAGAGATTAGTACCAGAGAATAGGGCTAAAAGAAGGGCACTTCAAGGGACAAACAAGGAATCAAAGTTTGGATCATTCAAGGGTTTTTGAGAAATCAAAACCATCATTGATCTTCATCTTTACTCCTACTTTTGTACAGTTGACATGAGAATGATCAACTAAACATCCTTTGTTGGGATTAGAGGTAATAAATCTAGCTAGATATAGTCTATTTGATCATGTAAATATTTGATTCTAGTATTTTATAAATTATTGAAAGTTGTTCTTGATATTCAATCTTATTTATGGTTTAGTGCTATTGACAAATACATTTAAATCTAAGTTTAGAATTCCTTTCTATTAAAACAAGTGTTTTAGACATAGAACTATGTTTTGATAATCACTTAATACATCAATGCTTAATGCTATTGGATCGTTTAATAGATTGGGAAATCGTCCATTAAACGATACAATCGATCTCACAACATTATTTGGACACGAATAAGGTTGTCGAGCGATGTGTGATAATATCGTTAAAACGAGGTCAAAACTAGAATCCTTTTTATCATGATCATTAGACCATTATCGATGCTCGATTTATGACTTTGATACCAACGCTTTTATGCCCTATTACTCGTAGCATTTATTTATATTTTTAAAGTCAAGTAGCTGATAAGTGCTTAAATGTTGTTATATTTTGGTACAAATTAAGGCACTTATGTTTACTTGTTGTACAAGTTACCTTAGGATTAGGGCATAAATGTGTTAGAAATGCAATAAATGTAACCCTAAGCCTTGCCCCATTTTGATTATGCAGGAAATACATGCTTGAACCTGATTGATGCAAAAGATTGAAGGTTTTCTTGATGCCATCGCTACAAGCGCAGGACTCATCGCTAGTAGCGAGCTTAGGCAGAGATTTTCAGTGATCCATCGCTTGAAGCGCAGCATCCATCGCTAGAAGCGAGCTTAGGCAGGGATTATCAGGAGTTCATCGCTTGTAGCGATGAACTGGACGCTTGAAGCGAGCCTAGGCAGGGAATTTCAAAGGCTGGTCGCTTGTAGCGACAGACCTTGTCGCTACAGCGACCAAAGGGGCGGTTTAATGCTGATGGTGACGTGGAGCTCTATGATTGGCCAGTTGAAGTCCTCGCTACAAGCGACAGGCTGGTCGCTTGTAGCGAGCGAACATTTTCTCAGCATATTTAAGGAATTTTAAGCTCATTTCTTATATAATATAGTTTTTTTATCAGTTTTAATATTTTCCAGAGCTTAGAAAACTTGTTATCTTTGAGAGAGAATAGGCATAGAGGGAGAAGAACTTCAAATAGCAATTAGATTTGGATTGAAGAAGATCTTAAGAAGCTTTGAGACATCAAGCTCTCACATATCTTCATCTTCCTTTCTTATTTTGCAAGAGTTGTCATGACAATGATCAACTAATCTCCTTTGTTGGGATTAATAGGTAATCAATCATTCATGTTGTAAACTTTTGGTTATTCAATATATGATTCTAGCAATTTTTATATACCATTGAATTTCTTCTTGCTTTTCAATCTTATGTTTGATTTAAATGTTGTTGAAAAAGACTTTTGAATCTAGGTTTAGAATGATTTTCTATCAAGATAAGAAATTCTAGAAATGGGATTTGGTTTTGATAATTACATTATAGTATTGGATCATAAAGCTTTTGAATCGTTTAATAGATTGAGAAATCATCGATTAAACGATACAATCGATCTCACGACGTCATTTGGGAAATCAATGATGTTGTTGAGCAATACGTAATAATGTCATATATAAGAAAACGCTAGAATTCGTATTTGTAATCAATCGGATATAAACGATGTTTGATTGATGAAAGTTAATCCTAAACACCTTCTATGTCCTATTACTCTACTATTTATTTATAATGTTTTCAAAATTATGAGTAGTGTAGTATAAAAACAAGTTAAACCCTAACTTAAGACGATAATCGAAGTTGAACGGTTTATGATATCACATTAATCCCTGTGGAACGATATAAAAACTAATACTTACTTTTGTTCATTCAACAAAATGGCGCCGTTGCCGGGGATTAAAGTTATGATGTTATAATCATTGCAACTTTAATTATGGTTTTAAGCAATTTTGCACAAAATTCTTTTATGTATATAACTAATATTTCTTATCCATCTTGTTTGCTAATCCTTTGTGGTCAGATTGTTGATATCGTTTATGCGAGGTCAAGTTTCAGAGGACCAACTTCTTTTTGATTCCGAGATTGAAAGAACAGCTAGAAGAAACAATAGTAAGAATCGGAGAAAGAAGCAACAAGCAAGGAAGAGGCAACAAGAGGAGAGTTCTGTTTCTAGTCAATCATCTAGTCCTATTCCAAGCCAAGAGTTACAAATGGCTGCAGCAGGAGATGGTTCAGGAGGTTCTGGTGTGCCATGTACTAACAGTCCACGTCGTTTTGCACAATTGGGGAAAACTCCGCGGACTGCCAAGCAAACGGAGATGAAGACGGGGATATTACAAATTCTATATGCTAATCCATTCTCAGGATTAGACCACGAAGACCCGTTCCAACATCTCACAAAATTCTATGAGATTGCGGGAACCCTTGGTGAGACGGAAAGTAACGAGGAGGCAATGTGGATGAGGATGTTTCCACATTCATTGATTGGTAAAGCTAAGGAGTGGTACTTGGACCAACCTCCGACGGTGATGACGAACTGGAATACGCTTGAGGAGAAATTCCTTGAGAGGTTCTTCCCTCAGAATCGTTTTATGGAGGCGAAGACAACCATTGCGGTGTTTTCACAAGGTACAAGTGAAACACTATGTGAAGCCTGGGAGCGTTTCAAGTCAATGCTCAGAAGATGTCCGAACCATGGATTTGATGAGTTAACACAAATTCATCTCTTCCGGAACGGAATGCAACAACAATCCAAGCTTTTGCTTGACGCTGCAGCTGGTGGTTCTTTGATGGCCAAGAGCGCGGAGGATGCTGTTGCTATTATAGAGAGAATGGCGTTGAATGATCACCAAGCTCATCACAACCGAAGCCAAAGCCAAAGGAAGGCGGGAATCCTTGATTTGGGAACGAATGATGCGATCCTTGCACAAAACAAGTTGCTCACGCAACAAGTGGAAGAGTTGACAAAGAAAATGGCCAACCTTCCTCAGCAAATGAAGGACATCCAGAACGAGCAAAGAAGACAACACCAAGTCGCATCATGCGAGCTTTGTTCGGGAGACCACCCAACCGGATTTTGCCCACCCCCCACAGAAGAGGTAAGCTATGTTGGTAATCAACCAAGGCCTCAACAGTTTCAAAACCAATTCCAAAGCCATCCAAACAACTTCCCAAGAGGGAATAATCCGAATTATGGCCAAGGTTGGAGAGGAGAAGCTGGGCAGTACAACCGACAACCTTACCAGAACTTTAACCAATATCAACCTCCACAACAAAACCGCAACCAAACCACCGATGAAACCCTCAATCTATTCATGCAGCAGTCAATGGCCAACCAGAAGAATACGGATGCGTCCATCAAAAATCTGGAGACGCAAGTGGGTCAATTGGCACAACAACTTTCTCAAGCTACTCAACAAGGCGGAACCTTTACCGCCAACACACAAACCAACCCGAAGGATCATGCATCATCATCGAAATGACAATTAAGTCATTTTGATGAGGAAGTCCTTGCAACAAGAGACAACGAAAATTGCAAGGCAATTGCTACAAGGAGCGGGAAAGTTATTGGTAAAGGTATAGGGGACAATCTTGAAGTAGAGAGAAGGGTTGTTGAGAATGAGAATAGGGAGAAGGATGAAGATGAAGGGCGTGAGGAAGAGACGGAAGATGTACATATAGAGGATGTAGTAGAAAAAAATAATAAGGATGTAGTTGAAAATGAGAACATTGTATGGAAGAAGGATGTGGTGAAGGAGAAGGGCAAGAAGCAAGAAATAGTGAAGAATGCACCAACACCGCACCTACCTTACCCAACTACACCAGCCAAAAAAGAGAAGGAGAGGCAGTTTGCTAGGTTCCTTGAAGTATTCAAGAGTTTACAAATCAATATACCATTCTCGGAAGCCCTAGAGCAAATGCCGGCGTATGCCAAGTTCATGAAGGAAATCCTTTCCAAGAAGAGAAGGTTTAATGAAGAAGAAACAATTTTGCTAGACGCAAATTGTAGTGAAATCATCCAGAACACATTGTCAAGAAAGAAGAGAGATCCGGGCAAAGTTACATTGCTCGTGTCTATTGGCAATGTTGATGTCGGCAAGGCACTCATTGATTTGGGTTCAAGCATCAACCTAATTCCACTATCCGTTGTCAAAAGGATAGGTGATATAGTTGTGAAGAGAACCAACTTAACCTTGCAATTGGCCGACAAATCCTACACTCGTCCATTGGGAATTGCTGAAGACGTGTTGGTGAAAGTCGACAAGTTCTTGTTCCCCGTCGACTTTGTAGTGATGGATATTCCGGAGGATGATGATGTGCCACTACTTCTTGGGAGAACTTTCATGCAAACGGCACGGATGATGATTGATCTTGACGGAGGCTTGATGAAAGTCCGTGTGGACGATGAAGAAGTCAATTTCAACATCCATGAAGCAATGAAGTTCCCTAGTGATAAAGCTGCGTGTTTCAAGATGGATGCAACGGAAGAATTGATAGTTGATACGAGAAACCAGTTGCATGACTTGACGCATCTTGAGAGAGTTTTGACAAACGCACTAAGTATCCTAGGAGAAGAAGATGAGCTAGAGCTTGAAGAGTGTTTGAAGGAGCTCGATTCGTTGAAGGAAATTCCTCCTCACAAAGCCAAAATCGAGGAATTGACGAATGAAGCTAAAGTAGAAGAAGTGAAGCCGGAGATGAAGATATTGCCCTCACATTTGAAGTATGTGTTTCTTGATCAAGAGGGTACCAAACCGGTGATCATTAGTAGCTCCTTGTCAAACCACGAAGAAACAAGATTGGTCGAAGTTTTGAAGTCCAACAAAGAAGCAATAGGTTGGACACTATCCGACTTAAAAGGGATAAGTCCTTCCTATTGTATGCACAAGATCATGATGGAAGAGGATTATAAGCCGGTAGCACAACCTCAAAGACGGCTAAACCCAAACATGAAAGAAGTAGTCCGGAAAGAAGTAGTGAAGCTACTTGAAGCCGGCATGATATATCCGATCTCGGATAGCACTTGGGTTAGTCCGGTTCAAGTTGTCCCTAAGAAGGGAGGTATGACGGTTATCACGAACGAGAAGAATGAGCTCATACCGACAAGAACCGTGACCGGTTGGAGGATGTGTATTGACTACCGGAGGTTGAACAAAGCAACTAGAAAGGATCATTTTCCTCTACCATTTATGGATCAAATGCTAGAGAGGCTGTCAGG
Source organism: Medicago ruthenica (assembly GCA_018208015.1). Classification (NCBI taxonomy): domain Eukaryota; kingdom Viridiplantae; phylum Streptophyta; class Magnoliopsida; order Fabales; family Fabaceae; genus Medicago; species Medicago ruthenica. Next base: position 32,805 of record WNNG01000151.1, read on the forward strand.
ACAAGCTTTTTACTGTTTCCTTGATGGGTATTCGGGTTACAATCAGATATCGGTGAATCCAGACGATCATGAGAAGACTGCTTTCACATGTCCTTTTGGGGTATTCGCATATCGACGCATGCCGTTCGGTTTATGTAACGCTCCAGCAACATTTCAAAGATGCATGCAAGCCATTTTTGCCGACTTGATAGAGAAAAGCATTGAAGTGTTCATGGACGACTTCTCAGTTTTCGGGTCATCATTCGAGTTGTGCTTGAAGAATCTGGACACGGTACTGAAACGGTGCAAGGAAACCAACTTGGTGCTCAATTGGGAGAAGTGTCACTTCATGGTAACCGAGGGTATTGTCCTTGGTCACAAGATCTCCTCCAAGGGTATTGAAGTTGATAAAGCTAAGGTCGACGTGATAGGAAAACTTCCACCACCAGTCAATGTCAAAGGAATCCGAAGTTTCCTAGGCCATGTCGGGTTCTATCGGAGATTCATCAAAGACTTCTCAAAAATCGCAAAGCCATTGAGCAACCTGCTCAACAAAGATAAGTCTTTTGATTTTGATATTGACTGTTTAAATGCATTTAATAGTTTAAAGGATAGCTTAACATCCGCACCCATAATCACCGCACCAAACTGGATATACGATTTTGAACTTATGTGCGATGCAAGTGATTATGCGGTAGGCGCGGTGTTAGGTCAACGCAAAAACAAAATTTTTCATGCTATACACTATGCAAGTAAAGTTTTAAATGACGCACAAGTCAATTATGCTACCACTGAAAAAGAATACTTGCCATAGTGTTCGCATTAGAAAAATTTCGTTCGTATCTCATTGGTTCAAAAATTGTTATCTGGACTGACCATGCAGCTATCAAGTACTTAATTACCAAACCCGACTCAAAGCCGAGACTCATCCGTTGGATGTTGCTACTCCAAGAGTTTGATTTGGAGATTAAGGACAAGAAGGGGACTGAGAACCTAGTAGCTGATCATCTGTCCAGATTGGTGAACAATGAGATAACGAAGAATGAAAGGGACATCCTTGAAGAGTTCCCGGATGAAAAGTTGCTTAGCATACAAGAAAGACCATGGTTCGCGGACATGGCCAATTACAAAGCAACGGGATTCATACCGGACGATTACACATGGCAAATGAAGAAGAGGTTGTTGAGAGACGCCACTCAATTCATTTGGGATGACCCATACTTATTCAAGATTGGAGTAGACCACTTAATAAGAAGATGTGTTGCAAGAGAAGAAGCCAAGGACATCATGTGGCATTGTCATAACTCGCCATATGGAGGTCACTACAGTGGAGAAAGAACTGGAGCAAAAGTTCTTCAAGCTGGCTTTTATTGGCCCTCGTTGTTCAAAGACTGTTATGAACATGTGAAAGAATGTGAGAGTTGCCAGAAGACCGGAGGGATTTCAAAGAGGAATGAAATGCCTCTACAAAGTATCCTTGAAGTCGAAGTCTTCGACTGTTGGGGTATTGACTTTGTGGGGCCATTTCCATCTTCTTTGAACAACGAGTATATTCTGGTGGCTGTTGATTACGTGTCAAAGTGGGTTGAAGCAATAGCATCTCAAAAAGCCGATAGCAAGACGGTGGTCAAGTTTCTGAAAAGAAACATCTTTTCCCGATTTGGAACTCCAAGAGTGCTAATAAGTGATGGAGGTTCACACTTCTGCAATCAACAGTTAGCAAAAGCACTTGAGCACTATGGAGTAAAGCACAAGGTAGCTTCACCATACCATCCACAGACCAACGGTCAAGCCGAGGTATCCAACCGAGAAATCAAACGGATACTTGAGAAGACCGTGTCATCTTCAAGAAAGGATTGGGCGATGAAACTGGACGAAGCGTTGTGGGCCTATAGGACCGCATACAAAGCTCCTACGGGTTTCACACCATTCCAGTTGGTGTATGGCAAAGCATGCCACTTGCCGGTCGAGTTGGAGCACAAAGCGTTCTGGGCGCTCAAGTTTTTGAACTTTGATCAAGAGCAAGCTGGGGAGAAGAGAAAGCTTCAAATGCATGAGTTAGAGGAAATGCGTGACCAAGCCTATCAGTCAAGCAAGCTCTATAAGGAAAAGGTTAAACGGTATCATGACAAGAAGATCATGAAGAGGGAATTCAAGCCTGGTCAGATGGTGTTGCTGTTCAATGCAAGGCTACGACTATTTCTGGGTAAATTGAAGTCCAAGTGGTCCGGTCCGTTCATGATAAAGGAAGTAAAACCTTATAGAGCTGTGGAACTTGAGGATCCTATCACTAAGTCGACATGGACAGTGAATGGACAAAGGCTTAAGCCATATTTTGGAGGTGAAGTTGTTCGGCACACGACGACGATTTCCCTCATCGATTCTTATGCGTAAGCGAATCAGGCGTCGATCTAATGACGTTAAACAAGAGCTTGTTGGGAGGCACCCCAATTTTGTAAGTATGTTGTGTTTTTAGTGTTATTTTACTTCTGTATAGTTGTTTATGCATGTTGGGATAGTGGCTAGAACTCAAAAATTTATTTTTCTGTTTCCTGTCATGGTCGCTACAGCGACCAACTCATCGCTGTAGCGATGGAATTTACACTACGTCGCTGTAGCGACGCACGTGTCGCTTGTAGCGACAGTTTTTGCACTTGCGCTTGTAGCGCCAAAGTACGCTTGTAGCGATAGGCTTTTTGCCTGTCGCTGTAGCGACGGATCGCGCGCTTGTAGCGAGCGTATCAGAAAACAGTTTTATATTACCCAGGCCACACCTGTCGCTTCAGCTACCCCCAACCACTTTCATTTATTGTCTTAGCCTTTTTAACTTTTATTTTTCGCATCTGTAACATTCTGTAAACACTCCATTCATTTCTGCATTGTTCATCTTCACTTTCTGCACAATCCTGCACTTTAATTTCAGAACCTGTGTTAAATCCACATCAATCATCAACCAGGTATGTATATCGTCTTTTTCTGTCACTGATTAGAAGCTTTTTACTTGCTAATGGTGCCTGCATGCTGATTTCGTAATTTAGGGTTTAGGGTTTTTGAGAAATGTGAACTTAAATCATGCCCTTTTGATTACCCATTGTTATACATAGTTTAAGTTGTTATAAATGAACGAAAATCACTAGGAAAACTTCCTTTTAATCCTCTTGTTCATAGAAATCGTATTTTGGAAAAACCCTTTGTAAAAATTCAAAATAAATTAGGGTTTTTGAGGATTTAGGAAGTTTAGGTGATTGTTTCTCATTTATTCTAGCTTTAATGTTGTTTTCGCATGCTACAAGTTAGTTAAAATCCAGAAAAACATGAAAATCTGAAAAGGGTCTTCCTCGCTACAGTACGCTTGTAGCGAAGGAAAGAGGCATTTTCTGGGTTTCGTCGCTACAGCGACCAAGCTGTCGCTTGTAGCGAGCGAACCCAGAATTTGTTTTATTTTTTGTTTTGATTGAAAATTGACTTGTATCCTACCTGATTTTCATCTGTTTTAAATCATTGTTCAGGAATGGCACCTAAAACTTCGTCTAAACGTCAAAGGAATGTTGAAAGCTCCTCGTCAAGACCAAGAGCCATCTGCACGACAGTGGCCAAAGCCCGTGGACACCTGCTTTCTTCTCAGAGCACATCGCTTGGCCTGGGGACAGGCCATTCTTTCCAGGAGGGGCAGATGCAGCGGATGCTGGTGATCAGCAGGATGCCGGTGATGAGGGTGATGACGACGCTGATGTCGATGATGATCTGGGTGATGATTCTTCAGCTGCTACAAATTCTATTGATCGCAGGGTAGCTGACTTGATAGACTCTGAGGACGACATGGCCACAGATTCAGATTGATGATGCAGAGCTGCAGATCTTGATTTGTTTTCTCTTTCGTTTTATTTATTCAGCTTTGTACTACTTTAACATTTTGATTTATGCTTTGTACTTTGATTATGTTTCTTTTGTACCATGGATGATCTACCTTTTTGGTTTAAGTTAATTATGTTTATGTTATTTATATTTGGTATTACATGTTAGTATAGTTGTATTTTATTTATGCTTTAGTATTTATGTTAAAAATTTTTTTTTGGAATGATCCCAACAAATTTTGAAAGAAAGATGAAAGATTCAAAAGCTAATGCTTGAACTGTGAATCATCTGAGTGATAATGATAGAATGAGTGTTAAAGCGCGCAGCTAAGGTACTCGTTTTCTTGTTTTTCTAGGTATATTCGTAAATGTGAATAAGTTCTTTACACGCACAAGTTAATTTATTCAGTTTTTAAGCAAGCATGTGTTTAGTTTTGAACCAATATAGAACTAGCCAAAAATGTGAGGAATCCTCAACCTTTGTATATATATGCAGGAGACCAATATCATGTTTAACTCAGTTTTATTATGTTAAATATGTTGTTGTTTTAATTTGTATAAGAGCATTGAAATGATCAAGGCAATTTTTTGAAATTGAGAGAAATACTTGACCAAATGAACCTACCCTGTGAGATGTGTGAGTATCTGTTAACCCATCTGAGCCTAATGGAATCAGAATTGTTAACTGTGGACTGTCAATTTAATAAGCTCATCTGCTTATTTAAATTGCCGGAGTTTGTAAAAAAATTTCAGTTCATGGTTAACTCTTTATTAAATTCTGATAGTTGTTTTCTTTTGAACCCTTATCCATCGTTTTTATTGACCTTTGCCATAATAACAAAGGAACATTCGATTAGGGTATCATTGAAATAAGTTGGGGAGAAAGGAAGGTTTTATTTAAGTCAATGTATGGGTGAATGTGTTAATTGATCTTGACAAAAAGAAAAAGAAAAGAAAAGAAAAAAAAAAAAGAAAGAAAAGCAAACCAAGAAAAAGAAAAGAAAAAAATGAAAAGGTTTGCAAGATTTCAAAGAAAAAGTTGTCAAAGATCAATCGAGAATAAGAAAGTTGGAAATTCACCTAGTGTTGTATTGGAAAAAGAAGGAAGTATAATTAGATTGAATGTTTCCTTTTGCTTGGCCATTTGAATTCAAATATCCCACATATGACAATTCTTTTGTAACCTAGCCCAATTACAACCTTTTAAGACCTTTTGATCAATGCCTTTTATGCTTTTTGAAATGATAATTAGATAGACACATAATTTGATTGAATGTTATCATGTTTATTGGATGAGTGTTCATAACCCTCACAAATGATTTCAATTGTTCATATACTTTATATAGAAGTGTGTTAGGTTTGGTTCAAATTTAAACATGTTGCTTGTTTAGGATTGTATGATTTAATTCCTTGTGTTTAGAACTAGTTCACATTTATAGAATGCATCTTGTTTAATGAGAAACTGCACTTTAGCTTGCGCAATCACATTTGAATCACTCACTTGATGTTATTTCTTCGCACTTTTGAATCCTTTGCTAAATTGCTCAATACTGTGGTTTTAAAAGCTATGAAAAATTTCCTTTTGTTCTTTGGTTTGAGGACAAACCAAAATGTAAGTTGGGGAGAGTTTGATAAGTGCTTAAATGTTGTTATATTTTGGTACAAATTAAGGCACTTATGTTTACTTGTTGTACAAGTTACCTTAGGATTAGGGCATAAATGTGTTAGAAATGCAATAAATGTAACCCTAAGCCTTACCCCATTTTGATTATGCAGGAAATACATGCTTGAACCTGATTGATGCAAAAGATTGAAGGTTTTCTTGATGCCATCGCTACAAGCGCAGGACTCATCGCTAGTAGCGAGCTTAGGCAGAGATTTTCAGTGATCCATCGCTTGAAGCGCAGCATCCATCGCTAGAAGCGAGCTTAGGCAGGGATTATCAGGAGTTCATCGCTTGTAGCGATGAACTGGACGCTTGAAGCGAGCCTAGGCAGGGAATTTCAAAGGCTGGTCGCTTGTAGCGACAGACCTTGTCGCTACAGCGACCAAAGGGGCGGTTTAATGCTGATGGTGACGTGGAGCTCTATGATTGGCCAGTTGAAGTCCTCGCTACAAGCGACAGGCTGGTCGCTTGTAGCGAGCGAACATTTTCTCAGCATATTTAAGGAATTTTAAGCTCATTTCTTATATAATATAGTTTTTTTATCAGTTTTAATATTTTCCAGAGCTTAGAAAACTTGTTATCTTTGAGAGAGAATAGGCATAGAGGGAGAAGAACTTCAAATAGCAATTAGATTTGGATTGAAGAAGATCTTAAGAAGCTTTGAGACATCAAGCTCTCACATATCTTCATCTTCCTTTCTTATTTTGCAAGAGTTGTCATGACAATGATCAACTAATCTCCTTTGTTGGGATTAATAGGTAATCAATCATTCATGTTGTAAACTTTTGGTTATTCAATATATGATTCTAGCAATTTTTATATACCATTGAATTTCTTCTTGCTTTTCAATCTTATGTTTGATTTAAATGTTGTTGAAAAAGACTTTTGAATCTAGGTTTAGAATGATTTTCTATCAAGATAAGAAATTCTAGAAATGGGATTTGGTTTTGATAATTACATTATAGTATTGGATCATAAAGCTTTTGAATCGTTTAATAGATTGAGAAATCATCGATTAAACGATACAATCGATCTCACGACGTCATTTGGGAAATCAATGATGTTGTTGAGCAATACGTAATAATGTCATATATAAGAAAACGCTAGAATTCGTATTTGTAATCAATCGGATATAAACGATGTTTGATTGATGAAAGTTAATCCTAAACACCTTCTATGTCCTATTACTCTACTATTTATTTATAATGTTTTCAAAATTATGAGTAGTGTAGTATAAAAACAAGTTAAACCCTAACTTAAGACGATAATCGAAGTTGAACGGTTTATGATATCACATTAATCCCTGTGGAACGATATAAAAACTAATACTTACTTTTGTTCATTCAACAGTAGCGTTAGTAAAACAGAAAAAGATTAAACCCTAACTTAAGATGATAATCAACATTGAACGGTTTATGATATCGCAATAATCCCTGTGGAACGATATAAAACTTATACTTACTTTTGTGCTTTAACAAAATGGCGCCGTTGCCGGGGATTAACGCTTTGATATTATAATCATTGCAGCGTTAATTATTATCTTAAGCAATTTTGCACAAAATTCTTTTATGTATATAACTATTATTCCTTATCCATCTTGTTTGCTAATTCTTTTTGGTCAGATTGTTGAAACCGTATATACGAGGTCAGATATCGGACGACCAACTGCTTTTTGATTCTGAAATAGAGAGAACAGCTCGAAGAAATAACAGTAAGAATCGGAAGAAGAGGCAGCAGGCAAAGAAAAAGCAACAAGAGGAAACTTCTGTTTCAAGTCCTTCATCTATTCCAATTCTAAGTCAAGAGATACCAATGGCTGCTACAGGAGATATACCTGGAGGTTCAGGCGGAGGTGGGATGCCATGTCACAATAGCCCACGCCGTTTGGCCCAATTGGGAAAGACGCCACGGACCACAAAGCAAACTGAGATGAAGACCGGGATCCTTCAAATACTTTATGCTAATCCTTTCTCGGGGTTAGACCATGAGGATCCGTTCCAACACCTCACAAAATTTTATGAGATCGCCGGTACACTAGGTGAGACGGAGAACAATGAGGAGGCTATATTTATGAGGATGTTTCCTCATTCTTTGATTGGGAAGGCCAAGGAGTGGTATTTGGATCAGCCACCAACAGTGATGACAAATTGGAACACTCTTGAGGAGAAATTCCTTGAGAGATTCTTTCCTCAGAATCGTTTCATGGAGGCTAAGACAACTATTGCCGTATTCTCACAAGGTTCAAGTGAGACTTTATGTGAAGCATGGGAGCGTTTCAAGTCGATGCTTAGAAGATGCCCTAACCATGGATTCGATGATTTAACACAAATTCATCTTTTCCGGAATGGGATGCAACAACAGTCAAAGCTATTACTTGATGCTGCTGCTGGTGGATCTTTAATGGCCAAGAGCGCCGAAGATGCTGTTGCTATCATTGAAAGAATGGCATTAAATGATCACCAGGCTCACCATAATAGAAGCCAAGGCCAAAGGAAAGCGGGAATTTTGGACTTGGGGACAAATGACGCAATCCTTGCTCAAAATAAATTGCTAACGCAACAAGTGGAGGAATTGACTAGAAAGATGGCCAATCTTCCTCAACAAATGAAGGATATTCAAAACGAACAAAGGAGACACCATCAAGTCGCATCATGCGAACTTTGTTCGGGCGATCACCCCACCGGATTTTGTCCGCCACCCACCGAAGAGGTAAGTTATGTTGGAAATCAACAAAGGCCACAACAGTTTCAAAACCAATACCAAGGTCATACTAACAACTTCCCAAGAGGGAACAATCCAAACTATGGCCAAGGTTGGAGGCAAGAAGCTGGGCAACAAAACCGACAACCTTACCAAAACTACAATCAATACCAACCTCCGCAACAAAACCGACAACAAAACACCGACGAAACTCTTAACCAATTCATGCAAATGTCAATGGCGAATCAAAAGAATACTGATGCCTCCATCAAAAACCTGGAAACACAAGTGGGCCAGTTGGCACAACAGCTTGCTCAAGCAACCCAGCAAGGCGGAACCTTCACCGCCAACACACAAACCAACCCCAAAGACCATGCATCATCATCAAAATGACAATTAATTCATTTTGATGAAGAAGTCCTTGCATCAAGAGACAATGATAATTGTAAGGCGATTGCTACTCGGAGTGGGAAGGTAGTTGGAAGAGGTATAGGGGACAACCTTGAGGTTGAGAGGAGAGTTGTTGAAAATGAGGAGGAGGATCATGATGATGGAAATGAGGAGGAAACAGGAGGAGTAAATAATGAGGATGAAGTCGAAAAAAATAAGGAAGTAGTTGAAAATGAAAACATAGTGATGAAGAAAGATGTGGTGAAAGAGAAGGGCAAGAATCAAGAAGTAGTGAAGAATGCGCCACCACCACATCTACCGTATCCAACTACTCCAGCCAAAAAGGAGAAAGAAAGGCAGTTTGCTAGGTTCCTGGATATATTCAAACGTTTGCAAATCAACATTCCGTTCTCGGAAGCCTTAGAGCAAATGCCAACTTATGCCAAGTTTATGAAAGAGATTCTCTCCAAGAAGAGGAGGTATAATGAAGAAGAAACAATTCAGCTCGATGCTAATTGTAGTGCAATCATCCAGAGAACATTTCCAAGGAAGGAGAGAGATCCGGGTAAAGTTACACTACCGGTGTCTATTGGCAATGTTAATGTCGGCAAAGCACTTATTGATTTAGGTTCAAGTATCAATCTAATCCCACTATCCGTTGTCAAAAGGATTGGTGATTTGGTTGTGAAAAGAACTAACTTGACCTTGCAATTGGCCGACAAATCTTTCACTCGTCCGTTGGGGATAGCTGAAGACGTGTTGGTGAAAGTCGAAAGCTTCTTATTTCCCATCGACTTTGTAGTGATGGACATACCTGAAGATGATGATGTGCCGCTAATTCTTGGAAGAACGTTCATGCAAACGGCAAGGATGATGATTGATCTTGACGGAGGCTTAATGAAAGTCTGTGTGGACGATGAAGAAGTCAATTTCAACATCAATGAAGCGATGAAATATCCTAGTGATAAAGGTGCCTGCTTCAAGATGGATGCAACTGAAGAATTGATTGTTGATACGAGGGACCAGCTGCATCACTTGACACATCTTGAAAGAGTATTGACAAATGCACTTAGTATCATAGGAGAAGAAGATGAGAAAGAGATAGAAGAGTGTTTGAAGGAGCTGGATTCGTTGAAGGAAATTCCTCCTCACAAAGCTAAAATTGAGGAATTGACGAATGAAGCTAAAGTTGAAGAAGTGAAGCCGGAGATGAAGATTCTACCCTCACATTTGAAGTATGTATTTCTTGATCAAGAGGGTAACAAACCGGTCATTATTAGTAGCTCCTTGTCAAACAATGAAGAAACAAAATTGGTTGAAGTTTTGAAGTCCAACAAGGAAGCAATAGGCTGGACACTATCCGACTCGAAAGGGATAAGTCCATCCTATTGCATGCTTAAGATCATGATGGAGGAAGATTATAAGCCGGTAGCACAACCTCAACGACGGCTAAACCCAAACATGAAGGAAGTAGTCCGGAAAGAAGTGGTTAAACTACTTGAAGCCGGCATGATATATCCGATCTCGGATAGCACTTGGGTTAGTCCGGTTCAAGTTGTCCCTAAGAAGGGAGGTATGACGGTAATCACAAATGAGAAGAATGAGCTCATACCGACAAGAACCGTCACCGGTTGGAGGATGTGTATAGATTACCGGAGGCTTAACAAAGCAACAAGGAAGGATCATTTTCCTCTACCATTCATGGATCAAATGCTAGAGAGACTGTTAGGACAAGCTTTTTATTGTTTCCTTGACGGATATTCGGGTTACAATCAGATTTCGGTGAATCCAGACGATCACGAGAAGACCGCCTTTACTTGTCCATTTGGAGTATTTGCATATCGACGCATGCCGTTCGGATTATGTAACGCTCCAGCAACATTTCAACGATGCAATCAAGCCATCTTTGCGGATTTGATAGAGAAAAGCATTGAAGTGTTTATGGACGACTTCTCAGTTTTCGGGTCATCATTCGATTTATGCTTGAAGAATCTGGACACGGTACTGAAACGGTGCAAGGAAACCAACTTGGTGCTCAATTGGGAGAAGTGTCATTTCATGGTAACCGAGGGTATAGTCCTTGGTCACAAGATTTCCTCCAAGGGTATTGAAGTTGATAAAGCTAAGATCGATGTGATAGGAAAGCTTCCACCACCAGTCAATGTCAAAGGCATCCGAAGTTTCCTAGGCCATGCCGGGTTCTATCGGAGGTTCATCAAAGACTTCTCAAAGATTGCAAAGCCATTGAGCAATTTGCTCAACAAAGATAAGTCTTTTGATTTTGATATTGATTGTTTTAATGCTTTTGAAAGTTTGAAGGATAGTTTGACATCCGCACCCATAATCACTGCACCAAATTGGAATTTTGATTTTGAACTTATGTGCGATGCAAGTGATTATGCGGTAGGAGCGGTGTTAGGTCAATGCAAAAACAAAATTTTTCATGCTATACACTATGCAAGTAAAGTTTTAAATGATGCACAAATCAATTATGCTACCACTGAAAAAGAATTACTTGCTATTGTGTTCGCATTAGAAAAATTTCGTTCGTATCTCATAGGTTCAAAGATTGTTATCTATACTGACCATGCAGCCATCAAGTACTTAATCACCAAACCCGACTCAAAGCCGAGACTCATCCGTTGGATGTTGCTACTCCAAGAGTTTGATTTGGAGATTAAGGACAAAAAGGGGACTGACAACCTTGTGGCTGATCATCTGTCAAGATTGGTGAACGATGAGGTAACGAAGAACGAGAGGGATATTCTTGAAGAGTTTCCGGATGAGAAGTTGCTTATGGTGCAAGAAAGACCATGGTTTGCTGACATGGCCAATTACAAAGCAACGGGGTTCATACCGGAAGACTATACATGGCAAATGAAGAAGTTGATGAGAGACTCAACTCAATTTATATGGGATGACCCATACCTCTTCAAGATTGGAGCAGACCACCTGTTAAGGAGATGTGTTGCAAGAGAAGAAGCCAAGGACATCATGTGGCATTGTCACAATTCGCCATATGGTGGGCATTACAGCGGTGAAAGAACTGGAGCAAAGGTTCTTCAAGCAGGCTTTTATTGGCCCACTTTGTTCAAAGACGCATACGGGCATGTGAAGGAATGCGAGAGTTGCCAGAAAACTGGAGGTATTTCAAAAAGGAATGAGATGCCTCTGCAAAGCATCCTTGAAGTCGAAGTTTTTGACTGTTGGGGGATAGACTTTGTGGGGCCGTTTCCATCCTCCATGTCTAATGAGTACATTTTGGTAGCCATAGATTATGTGTCAAAATGGGTAGAAGCAATAGCATCCCCAAAAGCCGATAGTAAGACGGTGGTCAAGTTTCTGAAAAGGAACATCTTTTCCCGTTTTGGAACTCCGCGAGTGCTTATAAGTGATGGAGGTTCTCACTTCTGCAATCAACAATTGGCAAAAGCACTTGAGCATTACGGAGTCAAACACAAGGTAGCTTCACCATACCATCCGCAGACAAACGGTCAAGCCGAGGTATCCAACCGTGAAATCAAAAGGATACTTGAGAAGACCGTGTCATCATCAAGGAAGGATTGGTCGATGAAACTTGACGAAGCATTGTGGGCCTATAGGACCGCATACAAAGCTCCTATGGGTTTCACACCATTTCAGTTGGTGTATGGGAAAGCATGCCACTTGCCGGTCGAGTTGGAGCATAAAGCGTTTTGGGCGCTAAAGTTTTTGAACTTTGATCAAGAGCAAGCGGGGGAGAAGAGAAAGCTTCAGATGAATGAACTCGAAGAAATGCGTGACCAAGCCTATCAATCAAGCAAGCTCTATAAGGAAAAGGTCAAGAGGTATCATGACAAGAAGATCATGAAGAGGGAATTCAGACCCGGTCAAATGGTGTTGCTGTTCAATGCAAGGCTAAGGCTATTTCCGGGTAAATTGAAGTCCAAGTGGTCTGGTCCGTTCATGATCAAAGAGATCAAACCTTATGGAGCTGTGGAGCTAGAGGATCCTATCACTAAATCAACATGGACAGTGAATGGACAAAGGCTGAAGCCGTATTTTGGAGGTGAAGTTGTTCGGCACACGACGACAATTTCACTCATCAATTCCTAAGCAAACATGTAACAGGCGTCGATCTAATGACGTTAAACAAGAGCTTGTTGGGAGGCACCCCAATTTTGTAAGTATTTTACTGCTTTGCATTTTAGTTTAGGTCATTTTTACATTCAAATCAAAAACCAGTCCAGAAACACAGAATACCAAATTTTACCTGTCATGGATCGCTGAGCGAAGCAGACGTTCGCTAAGCGAAATTTATAGGTCAGTTTGACCAGTTTTGACCAGAGTATTTTCGCTTAGCGATGAAACTTTCGCTCAGCGAAAATACGTAGTCAGACAGTTCCTGTTTCCAAAGTCACTTAACCCTCTCACCACCATTAATACCCCAACCGTTCCTCAACCACCCAGTAAACCAAAACCGGTTTTTGCTTTCATTTTTTTCATTTTCTCACAAAAACATCACTAACCCTTTCAAATTCTCCTAACAAAAATCAACCCAAGCTTAGCAAAGCCAGATTTAAGCACCTGTACGTCATTCTTTCACTTCTTTGTGCATTTAATCGTCAGGTTTGCTTCCTATTCTTGTTTATTTTAAATTTTCGAATTTGGGTTAATTTTTGGAATTTGATAGTTTAGGTTTTCTGTTGTTGTGTTAGAATGGTTAGATGCTGGTTAGGTTAGAACTTAGTTTAGGTTAGAAATGAAACATAATAACAATACCAATGCCATGCAAAAATCACGAATTTGATTCACTTTTTGAATAAACCCATTTTGAATAAACTTGAAATAAACAAGGGTTTATGATGTTTTGCTTGCCATTATTGTTATTGTACTTCATTTCTGAGATGACTAGGTGTGTTGTTTAGGATTAGAGGTAGTTCAGAGAGATTTTCATAAAAATTTTTCAAATTCTGCGCATTTTTGCTTAGCGGAAATATGATCGCCTAGGCGAAAGTTCATCTGGAAAACCCAGAAATGATGAACATTTTTCGCTTAGCGAAGGTTATGTTCGCTGAGCGATTTTCTCCAGAAATTTTTAAAATTTTATATTTTTTGCTCTGAGTTTTTCAATTTAATTTTATACTAACCTCTATCTATATATTTGTTCTGTGTGCTTTGCCTGATTGTTTTGCAGCATGGCACCTAAAACTAAGGCAACCGGAAGCAAAAGAAAGGCGGGTGAAGCGTCATCTCGTGCAGCTGCACAGTATGATGCGAGTCGCTTCCGGAGTGCGCATCACGCAGCAAGGTACCAGGAGCTGCTCAAGAGGAAGTTTTGGCACGAAAAGGAATTCATCATAAATCCTCAAGGGAAGTACAGCGGAATTGTGGGGATTTTTGAAAGCCGGAAGTGGGAGACGTTGATTAGTCCCCCGACTAAAATCAACGCGGATATTGTGCGGGAGTTCTACGCGAACGCAATCCCGGATGACCCAGAGGACCCATTTGAGTTCCAAACTTTCGTCCGTGGTCATGTAGTGAAATTTCACCGTCCCGCCATCAACGCCTACCTTGGAAACCCAATTCCACCAGTTGAATCTGAGTATTTGTGTGAGTTCCACACTCAGCAAGCTCGTGGCAACTGGGACCACGAAGAGATCAAGAAAGCCATCTTCAAGGAGGGCAAGGATTATGATTTGAACGCAGCTGGGAAGCCCTTCAGAGCATTGAAGCAGAATATGACAATGCCGGCTCAGGTGATTCTCAATCTGATCTTGCACAATATCCGCCCTAAAAGTCATACCTCTTCAACAACATTGGACGTCACTCCCCTCATCTACTGCATTCTAGCTGGGAAAAAAGTGGATGTTGCCCGCATCATTGCAAGAGAGATCAAAACAGTTGCAATGAGTGGCATCACAACTGGAAAGTGTCCACTTGCTTTCCCTGGATTGATTATGGGCCTGTGCCAATCTGCGCGCATTGTCCTCCCGCCACAAATCCATGAGCAGATAGTACATCCGGTGGACGATGCCTATATAGCCCGACACAATGAGGAGAAGCAACCAAAGAGAGCCCCCCAGCAAACTCAAGATCAGCCTGAATCTTCACATGCACAGGAGCAGCAGCCACAACAGCCTCAGATTCCACAGTGGGATCCTAGGTATCAGAGTTACACTTGGGATGCTATGGAGGCACACTACAGAGGTCAGCTGGGTATCTAGGAGTCGCTTTTTCGTATGCAGCAGCAGTGGGGTGCTCCATCAGACCCTGCTCAGCAGGTTATGACTCCGGATCAGTACCGTTCCTACGTGAATTACCCTGGGGACAGGCCATTCTTTTATGGAGGGGGCAGTGCAGCTGCAAGTGCTGGTGGTGATGATATAGCAGCTGATGGTTCAGATGAGGAGACGGCGAGTGATGAGGAGATGGAGGACTGAAGAGGGAGTACAAGTTGAAAGCATGCACAAACAGTGACATATTTTTTAATGCTTTCAGTCAGAATTTTTTTTGGATTGTCTGAAATACCATGGCTTGTATAACTGAATTTTCGTATTTGTTTTTGTATTTTGATTTGTACTTTGCTTCTGTACTTTTAATTCCGTATTTGAATTCTGTACTTTGAATTTTATGTACTTTTGGTACAATTTGCTTAAGTTTATGCTTTATTTCAATATTGTGTGTTGTATTTATTTATTTAGTATCATATTTTAGTTAGTTTAGTTTAATTTGCAATTGTGTGAACCCTGTTCAAATACTCAAAGCTAAATGCTTGAACTAAGCCAAAGCTGTGAGCAAAAGATCAGGTGAGTGATAATGATAAAAAGTTAGTGATAAAGCACGCAGCTAAGGTACTAGTTTCTTGTTTTTCTAGGTATATACTTGATTGTGAAATGAGTCCTTTGCACACATTTTTATGTTATTCAGTTTTAAGCAAGCACATATTTACGTTTGAACCATTTAGAACTAGCCGAAATGTGAGGAATCCTCGACCATTGTATATATATGCAGGAGACCAGCATTTCATGTTTAACTCAGTTATTTTATGTTAAATCTATTGTTGTTTTAAATTGCATGAAAGCATTGAAATGATCAAGACAATTTTTTGAATATGAGTGAAATACTTGACCAAATAAACCTACCCTGTGAGAAGTGAGTATCTGTTAACCCCTCTGAGCCTATTGAATCAGAATTGTTAGCCATGAACTGTCAACTTTCATAAGCTCAATTGCTTATTGAAATTGCCGGAGTTTGTAAAAAAATTCAGTTCATAGTTAACTCATTATTGAATTCTGATATTTGCTTTCTTTTGAACCCTTATCCATCGTGATTATTGACCTTTGCCAAAATGATAAAGGAACATTCGATTAGGGTATCATTGAACCAAGTTGGGGAGAATATGAGGTTGTGTTTATGTCAAGTAGTGGTGAATGATGATAATTGATCTTGACAACAAGAAAAAGAGAAAGAAAAAGAAAAAGAAAAGAAAAAAAAAAGAAAGAAAAGCAAACCAAGAAAAAGAAAAGAGAAAAATAGAAAGGTTTGCAATAAATCAAAGAAAAAAAGTTGTCAAGATCAATCAAAGAAAAGAAAAATTTGTAATTCACCAAGAGTTGTATTGGAATAAGGAGGAAGTATGTAAATAGAACGAATGTTCCTCTTGCTTGGCCATTTGAATTCAATATCCCACATATGACAATTCTTTTGTAACCTAGCCCAATTACAACCCTTAAAGACCTTTTGATCAATGCCTTTTATGCTTTTAGAAATGATAATTAGATGGACACATAATTTGATTGGAATGTTATCATGTTTGCTGGATGAGTGTTCATAACCCTCACAATTGATTTCAATTTGTTCATATACTTTATATATAGAAGTGTGTTAGGTGTGGTTCAAATTTAAATATTTTGTTTGCCAAGAATTGTGTGATATGAACTTTGTGCTTAGGACTATGTCACATTCATGGTATGTATTTAGTGGAATGAGAAACTTTACTGTTGATCGCGCTATCATAGTTGAATCATTCACCTGAAAATCTTTTCTTCCATTAATGAATTTTTTATCTCATGCTTAACTTTGTCCAAAGCCTTGTTTTTCCAATTATTTTGAATCTTTTGTTTGAGGACAAACAAAGAACTAAGTTGGGGAGTATTTGATAAGTGGCAAAATATGATTAAATCCATGTCTTTTACAAAGCTTTTTAGTTACTTGTTGTGCAAGTTACCTTAGGAAAAGCATGGAATTTATGAATAAATGCCAATTATTCTTTGTATATCTTATTCTTCCCCATTTGTGTAGGAAAAAGCAAGCCAGGACCTGAAAATATCAAGATTATTGAAGAATGCATGAAGACTTTCGCTCAGCGAAGTCTTGGCGACAGCTTGGCGAAGTCAGGCAGAGATTTTAAGGAGTTTCTGAAGATCACTTTCGCTCAGCGAAGCCTTGGCGAGGTCTTGGCGATGATAGGCAAAGAGTTCATCAGGAACAGTGAAAGACACTTTCGCTCAGCGATTGCTTGGCGAAAGGTTGGCGAAGTGAGGCAGGGAATTTCTGAAACAGGGGAAGCTGTTTTCGCCCAGCGAAATATGGATCGCTCAGCGAAATCATCAAGGCGGTTTAATGCTGAAGATGACGTGGCAGAATTCCATTGGGCAGTTTTGAAAGTTCGCTGAGCGACGTTGCGCATCGCTAAGCGAAATTGTATTTTTCAGTCTTAGTATTTAAAGCTTTTTACAGTTTTTAGGTTAGAATCTTACTATTGTATTGCTTTCATTTTGAACGAAATTCTAGAGATTATTACCAGAGAATAGGGCTAATAGAAGGGCACTTCAAGGGACAAACAAGGAATCAAAGTTTGGATCATTCAAGGGTTTTTGAGAAATCAAAACCATCATTGATCTTCATCTTTACTCCTACTTTTGTACAGTTGACATGAGAATGATCAACTAAACATCCTTTGTTGGGATTAGAGGTAATAAATCTAGCTAGATATAGTCTATTTGATCATGTAAATATTTGATTCTAGTATTTTATAAATTATTGAAAGTTGTTCTTGATATTCAATCTTATTTATGGTTTAGTGCTATTGACAAATACATTTAAATCTAAGTTCAGAATTCCTTTCTATTAAAACAAGTGTTTTAGACATAGAACTATGTTTTGATAATCACTTAATACATCAATGCTTAATGCTATTGGATCGTTTAATAGATTGGGAAATCGTCCATTAAACGATACAATCGATCTCACAACATTATTTGGACACGAATAAGGTTGTCGAGCGATGTGTGATAATATCGTTAAAACGAGGTCAAAACTAGAATCCTTTTTATCATGATCATTAGACCATTATCGATGCTCGATTTATGACTTTGATACCAACGCTTTTATGCCCTATTACTCGTAGCATTTATTTATATTTTTAAAGTCAAGTAGCGTTAGTAAAACAGAAAAAGATTAAACCCTAACTTAAGATGATAATCAACATTGAACGGTTTATGATATCGCAATAATCCCTGTGGAACGATATAAAACTTATACTTACTTTTGTGCTTTAACAGCGCCACCGGAATCAATCGTGTTTTAGCAATGAGACTTGGTCCCTCCCCCGTCTCTTACAACATCCACAACATGGTAGATAATTTCAAAAATTGCTTCACTCTGATTTCTAATGGTGGGCAAATTGACAAATTTATAAAGTGGAATTGTGATAACCATTCTTGTGCCATTCTAAATGTTGATGGTAGTTGTCTTGGCCTCCCGATTAGAGCAGGATTTGGTGGAATTATTAGAAACAGTGCTGGTTTTTATTTGACAGGTTTCTCGGGTTTCATTCAAAGATCTTTTGACATTCTGCATGCTGAATTATATGCTATCTATCAGGGGCTCTCCTTGGCCAAAAGTTTGAACATTGAAGAAATTGTTTGCTACTCCGACTCTTTGCTTAGTATTAATCTTCTCAAAGGGCCAGCCATGCGCTTTCATATTTATGCAGTCTTGATTCAAGATGTGAAAGACTTGATTGAGCAAAGTAATGTTACTATTTTCCATACTCTTAGAGAGGGTAATCATTGTGCGGACTTTATGGCCAAACTTGGAGCTTCATAAGACTCTAAGCTTTCTATTCATGCCTCTCCTCCAGAAGATCTGTTGCACCTTCTGAAGATTGACGCGTCTGGAGTTTTCCTTCCTAGACTCTAGCCTTTTTTTTGCTTTGTTCTGTTTCTTTTCTGTTTTCTTTTTTCTTTCTTTGCTATGTAACCAAAAAAATTTATGTTTAGAAACATACCGGCAAAATTAATCTTTAGTTAGTATTAATTTAAAATTGTGAAGATTGGGTTTTTAGTCAAAATCAAGTGGGAGTAACTTACTCCTTATATATAGGATAAGAAAACTCTTCCATAAAAAAAAAGGCTTAATTGAACTTTTGGTCCCCTAACTTATTTGTTGTTTTTAATTTGGTCCCATAACTCTAAATTTTTCCCGTTTGGTCCCATAAATATATGTCTGCTAGTCAAATTGGTCCTTTCTGTCAATTTTTTGTTTCTGCCGTTAGTGAGTACACACGTGGCCAATCCCACGACGTTTTTTTTAATCCCCAGAATTAGGGTTTCTCCTCTCTTCTTCTTCTTCTTCTTCTCCTCTTCTCCTCTCCTCTTATCCTCTTTCTCTCCTTCCTTCATCCTCCTCCTTCAAAATCGAATTCGAATTCCTTTCCCTGCTTCAATTCAAAGTTGATTCTGAATCTACTTCTCTTCTCTACTTCATTTGATTTCAAATCGAATTCTAATTCTTTTCCATCCTTCAATTCGAATTCGAACTTGATTCTGAATCTGAGGGATGTCAAAAGCATTCACAAATTCGTGGCAAATGGGTCAATCTGCTGGGTCTGTTGGTTCGAATCCTAGAAGAAGAAGAACAACAGAATGCAGGTGTGGGGAGGAAAGTGTGATTCACACTGTACTTGATAGTACAAATCCAAATTGTGGAAAAAGATTCTGGGGGTGCAGAAACTACAAGAATCAATTTGATAAAGGTTGTAGTTTTTTTAAGTTAATTGATGAAGATGTAAACGATGACAGTGAAATGAAGATTGCAAAGCTTCAGAAAAAAATTTGAAGTTGAAGAATGAATTGGAGAAGACAAGATCATGGTTGAAGCTTTCTTTGATTTTTGGATTAACATGTTTTGGGGTTTGCCTGGTGTTAGGGATAGCTGCAATCTGCAGAATGAGTGGCACGTGGAGTCATATTTACTTGAAATAAATGTATGTGTAATCTGATGAATGTGTAATCTGTTGTTTGTGTAATGTGCTGAATGTGCAATCTGAGTTGAATGATATGATGTAACTTGATTAGGGAATGTATTATGATTGTTATATCAATTAAAAGTTGTTATTGCCTATTTAGAATTGATGAATGTGACTGAGTTTGTTTCCATAATTTTAAGCAATGTTGTTTGAAAGGTATATAATCAAAGATAAATCTGAAATGCAAATCCAGTACTTAATGTAAGTGCATAAAAGGTATATAATTGGAGGTAATCAAAATAAGGTTCTAACTTGACATTATGCACTTAGTCATTACATTACAGCAAAATAAGATTCTAAAGGAACATATGCACTTAGGCATTACATGATAGCAATTACATTCAAAACGTTACATGCACTTAGGCATTACAGTACATCAATTACTTCAAAATAAGATCTTATACGACTATTTCTATTGCTGGGTTGAAGCTGCACCATCACTTCTTGCAGAAACTTTCTTTTTCTTACCCTTAGTTGCTTCTGGTTGTGTTGAAGACACATTATCTTTGAGCCTCCTCTTCTTGGTATTTGGACCTGTTGCAGTTGGCTGAGCAGGTGTTGATGATGTAGTTGGCTGAGCAGCTGTTGCAGAAGTGCCTTGAACTGGGTTTCGTTGGGTGCCATTATCTTTGAGCCTCCTCTTCTTGGTATTTGGACCTGTTGCAGTTGGCTGAGCATGTGGTGATGATGTAGTTGGCTGAGCAGCTGTTGCAGAAGTGCCTTGAACTGGGTTTGGTTGGGTGCCTTGAGCAGGGTTTTGTTGGGTGCCTTGAGTGCCTTGAGCTGTGTTTGGTTGGGTGCTTTGAGTGCCTTCAGCAGGGTTTTGTTGGGTGCCTTGAGTTGTGTTTGGTTGGGTGCTTTGAGTGCCTTCAGCAGGGTTTTGTTGGGTGCCTTGAGCTATGTTTGATTGGGTGCCTTGAGTGCCTTGAGCAGCTTGACTTGGTTCACCTTCAACTGGGGGTGGTGGTGCCCACAAACACTGCCCATTTGCTGGAAAAATTACAAAGCTATGGCATGCTGCATATTGTCCCTCTTGTAAATGTCTGAGACATAATCATTGATGTCCATATCTTGGTTCTTAATGCATGAAATGGCATGAACACAGGGCAAACCTATCAACATCCATTTCCTACAATCACATTCCCTTCTAAGCAGATTGACATAGAACTTTTCATTTGTTGAATATATGTTTCTTACTTCATAATCATGTTCAGTTGAACGCCTAAATAAATCAACAAATTAACTTCAATTCAGAATCACAAAAACTTCACATTAATAACTTCAATAACAAAACATCAGAATCATCTTTCAGAATCTTTCAGAATCAGACTAATATTTCAGACTCAAACTCATCTTTCAGACTCAGACTCATCTTTCAGATTCAGACTCAGACTCATCTTTCAGACTCAGACTCATCTTTCAGACTCAGACTAATATTTCAGACTCAGACTCATCTTTCAGACTCATACTCAGACTCATCTTTCAGACTCAGACTCATCTTTCAGACTCAGACTCAGACTCATCTTTCATAATCATCTTTCAGAATCATCTTTCAGAAGCATCATTCAGAATCATCATTCAGAATCATCTTTCAGAATCTTTCAGAATCATATAAAAATTCAGAATCACATTAATAACTTCAATAAATTCAGAATCAACAAATTAACTTCAAACATAAAGTAGTTGATATTAATAACAAAAACTTCAAACAGATGTTCACATTAATAACAGTTATTGGTGTAAGAAGATTCTCTTGCAAGTCTTTTCTTGATGTTGGGAAGCACTACATCCTCATATCTAGCAATTTTCTTCCTATTTGCAAGAGAATCATGTCAGCTATTGCCTTCATCCTTCTACAACCTCTGTCATCCCTCAAACAAATCATGTCATCCACTAGGTTAGGGTCATAGTACCAAAGAGCAGTAATCAGGTTGTATCTTAAACGTTTTATGGTTGATATGATAGAGAACTAAGCCCAGTAATCAGGTTCACACTCCAGTACGGTTTCAATACCATTGTAGTTAGCATGGTCAAACTCAACAAAACCCCCTCCATGGTGGAGCACAAGGACAAATCTACCTTCCTCAGCCTACCAAATTGAAAAGAACTTGTTTCAATATTTAATAGCAAAACCAGATTTCAAACAACAAAACAAAAACCCTAAACCAGTAAAAAACCATAAACCAGAAAACTAAAAAAAAACCCTAAACCATAAAAGATGAAGATTTCTAACCTCGACAAAGGCACCAACATCAAAATCTTCGTCTTCAGCAGCCATTTTCGTCTTCTTCGTCCTCAGCTTCTGACTTTCTCGTTTGGATTCTTCAACAGTGCACTGGCTTTCTCTCTTCCTTCTCTCTCTAAACGTTTCTAATACCAGTTCCTTCTCTCTCATCCTCTAAAACGTTACTTTTATATGTGCCACGTGGGATTGGCCACGTGTGCACTCACTAACGGCAGGAACAAAAAATTGACAGAAAGGACCAATTTGACTAACGGACATATATTTATGGGACCAAACAGGAAAAATTTAGAGTTATGAGACCAAATTGAAAACAACAAATAAGTTAGGGGACCAAAAGTTCAATTAAGCCAAAAAAAAAAAGATAACTCAACTATTTTTAATGGAGTATTTATTAATTGAGAGAGATATAAATGATAGGATAATTGAGTTTTTTAGGATGAAAACTTGTACTCCCAATACCAATCTAAATATAAATTCCTTTCATAGTTTTATAGAAATAATAGTTTTTATGGGGAAAAATAATAGTTAGTAATGAACAAAATTTTAAGTCCTAAAATATGGAATAATATTTAGCTCTACGCAAGGCGATCACTTATTATCTTCTTCAAGTGAGTTTTATACTTGTATTTTTTTTTGGTCAAGTATACTTGTATTTTTCTAATCAAATTCAAATGAGGTATCTGTATGTTAATGGTTTTTCTCATGTTATAATAATGACATAACTTTTTCATGCAAAATTTTTGTATCCAATTTTCCCTTCGTGCATAGCAAATGATCAAATTATAACCAAAAATTGTGAATATTTATGAACAACAAACACACTTTCACATGATTTTTTTTTTGGACACACTTTCACATGATGTTGTTAGACCTTAGGCGTAACATTTTAACATAAGATATTTATTTCCCTTACCTGTACATAATTCATGTAAAAATTGTATGGTTTTTTTTGTCAAATCTTCTTATGCACATGTAAATTTGAAGAATTATAGTATTTTTTATTTTTGATATAATTTCGTTTATATGTTTCATATAATTTGATTAATTTCCAATGCAAATGAAGTAAGCAAGTGGTTAATGAGTTTCAAGGTCTCATATTTGATTATCCCCCATGCCAATTTTGATGGGTTAGTTTGACTTCTTAAAACAAAAATATGGATAAATAGTTTGAAAAAATCCAAATTCAAATCAAATAACCGTTGATCAAGTTTTACTTATTTCAAACTCCAAATTAATATGACCATTTTTATTTAACACAAAAAATGCAATTGATCCGAGTTTATTGATAGTCATCAATTTAATAGACAATTTGTATGTACTGTTACCACTATTCTTGTATAAAAACATTATTATTTGCAAAGAATGACGCCACGGTGGCTTGGTTTTGTTTTAAACAAAATGATAACTTATGTTTGAAAGACATTGATTAAAGAATACAACAAATTACAAAATACTAAAGAATATAACTTATGCTATTAATTCACTAACTAGAGATCTTAAGACAATGATTACTAAAGGGGATAAACTTTCCTCACCCACAAAATGACTTTTGACGAACACGTTAAAAAAAACACAAATTTTACGACATTCAGAAGTAAACTTCGAGACAAATTATATCATCCAAAAGAGACTTGATGTTCCCACTTTTGAAATTGCTAAAAAACTTGTCCGACAGCAGTTAGCTGCTGCTATGCCTTGTTCAGCGGCAGTTAACTGCCGATGTGACATTTTTTAACACATAGATACGGCGGTAGTTAACTGCCGCTGGGGTAAATGTGTAATTTTCTGGTGTTTCATAGCAAATATTGAAGTGGGAACAACAAGCTTCAATATGGAAATACACGAATTGAGGTCACGTGTGGTTAGCCCCCCAATTGAAGGCGATGGTTGCTCATTTGACCCCTCTATTTGCTCAAAAAGCCTATAAAACAATGTTTGGTAGATATTTACCGAAGGACTTATAAACACAAAAAAAAAAAAAAAAACAAAATACCGTTTGGGAATTACAAAACGAAGCAACAAACAGCTTTGGGGGCCAAAAGAGCAAAAGAGCAAAACTTATTGAAGGCCATACTGAGAAAAAAAAAATAAAATCTATGTGAAAAGGCTCATAATTACATAGCTATATGGTGTCCATTAAATAAAATAAAAGGAGAGAGAGGAAAAGTCTATCTTACTATTAAAAGTGAGTGTTGCTAGCATTCCTCATGTTACTATATTATCCAAAATTAATAACCAAAAAATATTACTAAGAAGTTAAACTATAACATTGTAAATACTAGCACTTCATATAAACCAATTGACAGTGATGTTTCCAAGCCATATGAACAATGGGAACTGAGCCAAAGCAATGAAGAGCAAGAGATAGTGGTGTTTACTTGAGTCATAACTCCTGACTTCAGCAAAAAGGACTCTTTTCATCGTTTTAACTAAGAATATTCCCATGCATAAGCAGAACCATGGCATCAAAACGTAGTAGGAGTAACCAGAGATTATTTTTCCAAGAACAGCCAAAGACATGCCCGCGAAAGTATACCCTGCATATGCTATGATGTCCAATAGTGGTGCTTCTCCACTTCCTAATGAAAGCAATGTCACTTTAAGTAGTGCTGTTTGCATAAACCAACCAACCAATCCCTTGATGAATAACCAGTTTAATGCTTCAGGACTAAACCTGGCAGCAACAAATACAGTATGCATAAGAAACTATAATAAACTAGGTGGGAAGAAATTAATAAGTTCAGATAGAACGAAACTTAACACTATAAACCTAGTAGGAACCTGGAGTAATTGAAACAGAAAACTGGTAGAAAGAATTGAAAGAAAAGAAGGGTTTTATTGAATGAATGATTGAGGTAGGACACAGATATCTCCTCAGAGGATCTAACTTACACAATAGATTTTTCATTTTACATACAACTCTCAATTTTATAGATTGAATCAATCTATCCTTATTTGTTCTATGCATACCCCTTCTTACAAGCCAATTTCCCTAATTAATCCTAATTGATATTCTTTATCCAAACAAAACCAAATAAATTCTTAGTGTAACTTACCAAAAAAACAGCTATGGAATATTCAAAATAACAATACAACTTGCAGTGTCTATAACATCAAAGAGACTTATTTTTCCAGACGAAACGACAAATGTTAGTAAATAGTTCCGAGTAATATTAGTGGGGAATTCAAACCCACAACGCAACATATCTCTCAAAAACCGCTATGTTCCTTTTCACAAACCACCTTATCACTCACATAACATCTAAGACAGTAAGTAAATAATTATTACTTGTAATCACAAGAAAAATATAATTTTGGACACAACAATTATAAAAAAAAACAAGAAAAAGGACTCAACTGTACATATACATACTGGACAAGAACAATTGGAAAACTGAAGCATATTAAAGCCCGGGTCTGTTAATGCAGTACAATGTTTTTAGTGCACAATAACCATGCACTGCTACAACCAGACACAAGAAACTTTCACAAAGTGATTCACCAATTCTTCATCACAAAACAAAGAAAATAAACTTCAAAGTATGGCATTGAGGAGTTAGAGAGCCACATATATTCCTTCACAATTGTACTAATCAAAGACTCTGGGTATCAAATAGTTTGTGATACAATCACATCACATAACATTTCTTTATCCTAACAGTGGATTCCTCATTTTACATACAACTCTCAATTTTATAGAATGAATCTACACATCCTTATTTATTCTATTTATACCCCTTCTAACAAGCCAACTACCCTGATTAATCCTAATTAATATTCTTTATTCTAACAAAACCAAACTAAATTCTTAGTGTAACTTGGCAAAAATACAGCTACGGAATTTTCAAAATAACAATACAGCTTGAAATGTCTAACATCAGAGACTTTTTTTCCGGCAAAACGACAAATGTTAGTGGGGATTTCGAGCCCACAACATCTTATCTCTCAAACACTATGTTCCTTTTCACAAACTAACTTATATAACTCACATAACATCTAAGAGCTTAAGATAACTATTACTTGTAATCACAAGAAAATATAATTTTGGACACACCAATTATAAACAAAAACAAAGAAAAAGGACACAACTATCTATATACACACTGGACAAAAAAATTGGGAAAAGTGAAGCGTATAATAGCCTGACTCTGTTAATGCAGTACAAGGTTTTGGTAGATAACCAGACACTGCCACGACCAGACAGAAGAAACTTTCACAAAGTAATTTACCAACTCTTCATCACAGAACAAAGCAAATAAACTTCAAAGTATTGCATTATGGAGTTAGAGAGCTACATATATTCCTTTACAATTCTACTAATCAAAGACTTTGGGTATCAAATAGTTTGTGATTTAGTTATTGCGCATAATGTTTCTTGGATCATCAAATCACTTTTGCAAAGGCTGTTAGCATTAACAATAACAGACATATCATCAGCATGGATAGGAAATTTATTCAGTTACAAAATTATGTTATGGACTAATTTGGAGAATTTATGGCATGGAGCTCTAGGACACAGATACAACACGCGCACGCGCACACAAATTTGAGGATATAATTCATGTCAGATTGTCAGTAGTATATTGCAGAAATAAGATATAAGAAATAGTATACTTACTTTCCACGAAGACCAAGTGAAATGCCAGCAAGTACAACGTAGGTACCAAATGCCATCAATGGAATGTACAGGTCAGGGGCATTTATGTCATAAATTGGAGGTTTATAAGAGAGTCTACCTCCCACTGGTTCAGTGATTCTAGTCCAATGACCCTAAACAATAGAAAGCAAAAATAAGAGTGAAGACAGATAAAACAACAAAATCAAATAAAAAATTCAACTAGATAAATGCAGAAATTGTGACATTACTGCTTACCCGGTGCAGGAATGGAAACAAAACAACCTTTAACTTGTTCTTAACATAGTGGTCGTTCACTTGGAAGTAGTATTGGGGATCCGAGAAATACCTAGTTATCTGTTGTTGAAAATAGATGATAAATTAATATATAAACCTCGATTCACACATACAAATAATATCTATAACAGTGTTGTTGATGGCTGATCATGCCGGAGAGTCAAAACCCAGACATATGGCACCGCCATATCAGAGTATGATGCCATGATGCCGCCATCCTTTACAAAATTGTCATGGTGGAAAGCCAAAAACTGCCACCGATATCCCCGCCTTGGCGCTGCCATGGCCGATATTTGACAACACTGAACTATAATGGAGGAAAGCAAGATAATGAAAACTATTTGAAATCATTTATAGTTGCATCGGTTTTTCCTTTCCAAATTGGTAGAGCCTGATTTGACTGATATCATATATATGTAAGCATTATCAAAGTTGAGATCATACACCATATATAGATTTAAAAGTGAACTGCAAAACGTTTTAATTTCTTTTTGCAAAACTAAATGGAACTCCGGACATTAAAATGCCAAGCTGTTCATTACATTAATTTATGATAATCAATAGATTAGTATTGTTTCAATGATATACTAAAATTCCTAGAAACATGGGATCAAAGAGTTCATAACAGTTTTCCACACACAATTTGAACACAATGAAGACATTAAAAAGAAATCAACCATACAAAAAATAAAATATTTTCAAATCAATAGATCTAATATTATCAACCATGAGGCATTATGTTAGACTGAATCATTATATTATATTATAAAGAATAAAATAGTGATACATACATTGCTTTGAACATACTCGGAGCTCGATCCGAATATTTTTTCTCCATACGCACCCAATCCACCTCGAATGAGTCCAGAACCAGCAGCATTAAATGCATTCCCAAACACATTAGGTTGTGAGCTTGTTGGAAGTTGAGGCTGAAACTGAGGCACCCCCAGTTGTGGCCTGACATTGTTATACATTCTCACTGCCATGTCCAAAACCAAAATAACCAATCAGAAACAACTTGTTCAAGGTTATAGATATAACCTAAAGGAAAAAAAATGCCAGGATTGAACTCCACCATATAATCAGGAGTATATATAGCACCAGGGGCAGAGCCACACTATAGTCCATAAATGCATCGAAATTGCAAACACAGACAGTTCAAGTGCGGCTTTTCTGTTAGTAATTTTATGGACTGAATTGAACAACGAAAAAACACATTCGGCTTTTGAACGCTGACCTAGTGTACTGGCTACGCCACTGTGTAGCACCGACACTTCAGGTTGAAATTTTGTCGGCAACGACACTATACCAACCCATATAATTACATTCAATCATTTTCATAGTCTTCAATTAGAGAAAATAGGACATGCACTGACAGTGTTAACAAGTTTTACACCAACGCCCAATGAGAATGTAGTAATTGGTAATTATTTCTAAAAAACGGTTATAAATTAGGCGTAGATAGCAATATAGTGTTTTCATATTGGATGTCGGTGTAAAATAAATTTACACTGACGGTGCATCCCCATTAAACGCCTTAAATTATTATTATTATTACCGGTGTATACGTGTCAGTGTATATGTGTCAGTGTCAGTGTCATGTCTGTGTCTGCGTCAATGATTCATAGATCAGAACCTCCTACCAAGTAAGCTAAAGAGTAATTGAGAAATCAATTGAGAATCAAGCAAGATCGTAACTTTTTAGCAACCCCTTTTTTGCAAAACAACGAAATGAAGATGATGATGATTAAAAGGGTTAATTTAATAAAACATATGATAGGGTTTAATTAACCTAATTGAAGAGAAGGGAGAAAAACCTGAGTGAAGACGAAAAACGTAGTGAAGTGTGCAATGCAAGACAACCTTCTAAATCCGCACCGTTTTGATGTTTTCTTCTTCCGCTATCTCTCTCTTTCTTTCTTTTTTGTAGAGAAATAATTTGCAAGGGAAAACCACGCAAGCCAGCCAATAATATCACATACACGTGTCTCCTAAATATTTTTTATTTTGCAATTAATGATGGAGATTAAATAGACCATGGTATCTTATGAAATCTCGATGATGAGAGACATGATATGATATATTAATCATATTTTGCTTAAATTTCATGTTTGATGCACAAAAGAGATATGGTAAAATAAATCATTTTCATATCTTATCTTGACTTGGCTTTGTAATTTTTATCATAAATATAGACTTAGTTATCCTGAGTATGGAGGTTTTGGGATCCAGAGGATTAGAGAATTTAATTTGTCTTTACTTGGTAAATGGTGTTGGAGGTTGAAGATGGAGAATATGAGTTTATGGTATAAAGTTCTAGTTGCGAGATATGGTAAGGTAGGTGGGAGTATTGAGGAAAAAGGGCGGAATAATTTAATTAGTATCAAAGATGGGGCTGGTGTGGGTGTGGGTAGGTGGTTTGGTGACAACATTGGCCGAGAGGTAGGAGATGGAACTCATACTCTTTTTTGGTGGGACCGTGAATTGATGGTTTAGTTTTAAAAAGTAGTTTCGGCCGACTTTTTGATTTAGCTGTTAATAAAATGGCAACGGTGGCTGAAATGTTTTCTCTTGGGTGGGGGGAGGATGGTGAGGCGTGGCAGTGGGGGCGTAGGTTATTTGTTTGGGAGGAGGAGCTGGTTAGATAGTGCAATAAATTTTTAGTTAACATTGTTCTGCAGCCTAATCTTTCTGACAGGTGGGTATGATATTTGCATGCTTCAAAAATTATACCGTTACAAGTGCCTATAATTACATGATGTCGGCAATCACCAACTAGGCAACTGATCCAACTGCATATGCTTGGAACAATGAGGTCCCTTTAAAGGTCAGTCTCTTTGTTTGGCGTCTGTTGCGGAACCGTCTTCCAACTACTGACAACTTAATAAGGAGGCATGTTCTTCAGCATAATGTGCAACCTTGTGTGGGTGGATGTGGTAAAATGGAAGATGCTGATCATTTGTTCCTCTCTTGCGATTATTTTGGGGAAAATTTGGAATGGTATTTTGCAAGGGCTTGGCTTCAGATGGTGCAACCGGAACATGCCGTAAATCACTTACAGTAGTTCGAAAGTCTAGGCGGTTTTCATAAAAGCATCCGCTTAGTTTTTAATCTCATTTGACTATCCTACGCTAGGGTCATTTGGAAAGAACAAAATGCTCGGGTGTTTAGACATAATGGGTCCTCGTTACAACATCTTCTAGATAAAATCAAGATTCAATCTTTTTGGTGGCTAAAAGCAAAGTGTCACAATCTTGCTTTTACCTATCACTTGTGGTGGCTAAACCTTTTACATTGTTTGGGAATCTTTTTGTAACGGGGTTGTCTTTTGCTATTTTGGTTATTTGTTACTACTATTCTCAGACTCTTGATGTAACTTGATTTTTTCTGGTTTTCTGGCTCTCCTTGTGCTTGAAATTCCAAATCGATGATTTATAATATTTCATTTTAGCTTCTTAAAAAAAAACTATCTTAATAGGATTAGAAAATGATTCTTTATTGCCTTTGTAATTTTTATTTTGAGTATAAACTGGGTTAAAAACTATCTTAATAGGATTAGAAAATCATTCTTTATTTATTATCATGATATTATGTAATTTTTAAAATGTTGTTGTTTTTAAAATAATGATATTTTTATGAATATTATAAGTGGATGTCCATTTAACATACTTGTGCATACATGAGAATAATATAATACCCAATTCTTTCTTCCTCGCTTTCTCTCTTCTTCTCCTCCTCTCTATTCTTGTTATTATTCTATGAGTTTCATAACATTTTATCAGCACACTCTAACCAACTGAGAAGATACATAACTTTTCTTAATCTATTATAATATATAAAATAAATTGTAATTTTGTATCGATGATTAAATGCTACTGTTACAATTCCATCAATTGGAATCAGTGCTTTATTTCTTGAATCGTATCATATGTTAATCGAATCAAAATATGTTGATTCATATCATTGTTTTCTTCTGGTCTTGTTTTTTGCCTTGTTGAATCGAATCACACTTCTTTGATTCGTATCAATCTTCATCTGGGTTACTTTGAAACGATTCATACATTTTTTAATCGTATCAACCTTCATGCTCCAGATTTGTTCATTTGAACATGTCTGAATCGAATAAGACTTTTACTGATATGAATCACTGCGTTGTTTTTGGCTAAAATTTTGCACTTGCCACTAATTTCTATATATAGCTATATCCTCACAACTCCCAAATCATTGAATCAATTACAACTATCTCTCTCCAGTCTTCAAACCTCTCTTTTCACTAGTTCTTTAGATTAAACACTTTTTCTAAGAATCTTTGTGGTCTTTGAGTCATAGATTGCTAGAGTGCTATAGAGATTGTAGATTGATTTCTTTCAAGGAACTTGATTGGGAATCAAGGATCCAAAGTGAAAAGAGTGATTTCTTTCCACCTCCAAGGGGCTTGGGGGTTCTTTCTAATCTTTTCAAGTTCAAGGGGATCCAGGCTCCGGACATAGCAAAGGAGTTCGTGGTGAAGAACTTCAAGGATTGCATGGGAGTTTGAGTTTCGAAGACTTGGATAATCACCAATTTCAAGGGTTACTTGAAGATTGGGGGTTGTGGTTGCTTAGGATTGAAGAATAGGGTAATTGAGGGAATTCTTTGTAATCACAACAATTGTAATCAAATTTCAACAATATTAGTAGAAGTCCTTGATAGAGACGTATTCTATCAAGAAAAGTAGACGTACCCCGAAGCGAGGACGAAAGGGGGAACTACTATAAAAATTCAGTGTTCTTCTCTTTCCTTTCCTCTTTAATTGCTTTAATTGTTGTATATGAAGTTTAATGATTGTTACTAGTTGATTTAATTGTGATTCCTTTTAAAACTTAACCTAGTCTTAATTCATTGAATTAAGATCCTTTTTAAATCCAATTTCATCACAATTGAACTTCAATTAGGTTTCTAATCATTAATTCATATACTTTGTGTTCCTTAGAGTTAGTTTGTTTTATTGCAATTAGGTTTGGTTTGAGTTTGTCCAGTTTTGTAAATTGTGATTGTTGAATATTGATAATTGATTGTGCTAGTTAAGATTCTACATTTGAACATCTCAATTCAATAGTGAATCTTAGTGTTATATTCATAGTCTTGATTTTTGTAATCGTTTATTGTGCACGAATCCAAAAATCATACGTTTTCTAGTTATGCTTTCGCTAAACTCTTGAAAATATTCTAAAACGTTATTCACCCCCTCTAGCGCATACTCTTGTTTGCCATATAGACCAACACCGCTGCTTGTGTTTCTCTGAATTTTTTTGAAGATGATTTTTTTTAAGATACTATGTGTATGCTTCTATCTGAAGAATTTTTTTTTTAAAGTGAAGAAGTTGTGAAGAGTTTTTCCCTCCTACACACATATTTTCTGTTGAAGATTGTTTTAGTCAAAATTTGTTAAAGGGGGAGATTGTTGTACTTTTTAATGTTTATTGGCTTTATTTTGTTAAAACATTACGTTCAGACAAGATGTGGTATACAATGTTCTAGCATGTAGTACGACATCTTGAGTCAAGGTGGTGTATGGTATTTCACATTCTTTGGAGTAATGGTGTTCGCGTATTTTTCCAGAAGCTTTGGTTATGTTACTTGTGTTCCAAGAAGCATGTGTTTTTAGAAGTATTCTTGATGTCGGTTTAAATTTTCGTGTGTTTGAAGTCATTTCCAAAATAGATTTGGGACAAATATATTTTGTGCTTCTAGAAGATTGTTGCTGAAAATATAATTATGGATAACTGAGTTGTTTAGCCCATTGAAAAAAAAGCCCATGCAAAATAATAGCTATATAAGCATTGAAGAATTAAGTCATCAGGGTTTCGTGTTTTATTTTGTATACCTCTCTATGTGTCGCTATTGATTATCAAAGCCTTAGAGATGGTTTGTTTTAGTTGAGTTGTAATTTGTATTTTGTATATCACTCTAGTGCATCTAGCAAAAGTTGGTTTGTGTATTGGAGTTGTTTTTCTACTTTATTGTAACTGTGACTGAGTCAATCACTGGGGATAGTGATTGAGAGAAAGTGATAGGGGTTTCTCATATTTAGGGGAAGTCCTAGATAGAAATACACATGTAGTATTAAGTGAAGAGGCAGTGAACAAGGTTTGTTCACATAAGACTAGGAGCTAATACTAGTGAGAGTGGATTTCCTTTCTTGGGTGGATGCCCCCCCAGATGTAGGTCACGTTGCGCTGAACTGGATTACAAAATCTCTTGTGTTCTTCTTTATCACACTTTACTTTATTTCTGTTTGTTTGTTTGTTATTTTGCTATAATCGTCGTACACATTGTCCTGGACATTGTGTAGAACATCTGCTCTACAAGAACAACAATTTCACATTGAATCCTTCAATAGTTACAAACTCACCTAAGACATTAACGGGTTGTGACCGGAGACACGGGTTAAGTACCAAGACATTGCCTTATCTATTTTGTTAATACATCATGAAACTAAGTAAATAATTAGACGCTGGTCCCGATTACCAAGTAGTGAAAGAGAAATGAATTCAAAACAACCTAATCGTTATCTTTACCTTAATTTTATCAACTTATATCTCTTTTATTCAAACCAAATCTATGCCATGT
The DNA here is from genome assembly GCA_018208015.1 of Medicago ruthenica. NCBI lineage: Eukaryota > Viridiplantae > Streptophyta > Magnoliopsida > Fabales > Fabaceae > Medicago > Medicago ruthenica. The sequence continues at coordinate 66,456 of WNNG01000151.1, forward strand.
GCATCCCTCAAATTTACACATCCTAGTTACAATTTTCGTTGTTTAGTAGAAATTTCACAATCCATGCAAAGTAAGTGAGCATTCATATGCATCACCAACGGACACCACTAAGGTTTGATGGCAGCGGCCACATCGTGGTCGACTCAAATGTAATATTGATGCCTCTTTTTTTGACCAGTTAAATGGAAGAAGTATTGACATGTGTTTGCGAGACGAGGATGGCACATTTGTTTTGGCAAAGACCATGTGCATTACTCCTTTGTGTATCATGGTTGTGGGAGAAGCTTTGGGTTTGTTCCATGCCTTCCAATGGCTAGGTGATATGGATTTTGATATTGTTGATTTCGTGCTGGATTCTAAAACTAAAACAAACACATTTCATAATAACATAATCCACGTTACAGAATTTGATGTGATTACAGCTTGTAGGAATTTCTTCACTACCCAATTTACAAATTTTGAAACAAGTTTAATAGGAGACAAACAAATGAGGTTGCTCATGCTCTATCAGGGGTTGTCATATTTTCCGCTAGTCCCACCATTTATTTTCATGTACCTCATTATATTAATACTCTTATTATTAATGAAATGCTATCAGCATCTTTCCTAAAAAAAGCTTGCGTCTATAGGAGTCAATTTGAAATATGATTCTATGTGAGATTTTGCACTTATTAATAACGTAGAATTAGTATAAACATGTAGTAATAAAGTAATACCTAAAAAAATGTAGGAATACAGTATATAATTTTTTTTAATAAACTTTATGCATAACACAAACAATAATTTTATATATATCTAACCCGATAAACGTCGAGGCCATGTATTAGTATTTATTAAGTTTATTCTTTAAGTACCAGCGTCTTTCTTTCTCTACCTCTCAAAGCACATTCTTCTTTCCTTAATTCTAGGCCACACACAAATAACCAACATGTTGAAAACCCAGGAATGTAACATCTATTGTTTTCACAATCCTTGGTAGTTAAGCAAAACGTACGATCTACGATGTCAAATAAGAATTAAGGAGTGTAAGTAAAAAGAGATGAACGGTTATGTATATAATAAAGAATAAAATTTAAAATGGGTGTGGAAACGAACTTACCCTTGCTGGTCACAAGAACTATTAGAGAAAGAAAGATGATCAAAACATGAACGAGTTTAAGAATTTCAACCATATTTTTCCTCCTTTACAATTAATAAACAGAAAATTGATTTATCATTTTATAAGTTAAACCTTAAGCCTGTTTGGTGCACATGATATGATAAAAATAGGATATGATATGAAACTGGATAAGGATAAGAAAAAATATGGACATGATAAACATTTATCCTATCACATGTTTGTTGCACACATGATAACAAACATAATATCATATATATCACAATTAAATGACATAATTAACCTTGTAATTAATTATAATCAAATATAATTAAGCTATTATTAATTAGATACAAAACTATTATTGTCAATCGTCTTCTTCCTTTTTTTAGGGATACCATAATTTTCATTCTTAAAGTTCAATTAAAAAAAATCATGACTTCTTCAATTAAAAAAATTGTTTACTGTCTTTTTCTTTCTTCAATTACAAAGTTCTACCAAAATCCCTTTGTGTAACATCAACCTGTAAAAAAATTCATACACCAACAATAACCTATAAAAAATTTACAATTACAATTCAAGCTCTTAACCAAACTAATTGTTGTCTCCGTTGAAAATAATACGAAATTCCAAAACACTCTGTTTCATCTCTTTTCAAATTTAACTTGAATACAAAATATACAATCAAGAAAGAAACAAACAAACAATTAATCAGATTGAGGAAAATGATTGTAGGGTGGAATTTGGGTCAGATCTGTAACAAATAGAATAAATGAAGTTGAAGGGTTATGGAGGAAGAGGTAGAGGTCGATGGATGGAGAGCATAGAGAACATGAGCGATGAATTGAGAGAGAGGGCAAAATAAGCATTTTAGTGCTAATCATGATAGGATAATTCTAACCCACCAAAAACTAAGGATAAGAGTAACAAAGGGTGAGTATGATAGGATTAGAAATGAGTTTAAGTTATCATTTCCTATTGTTGCACCAAACAACAAATTGAACCAGAATATGATAGTTTTATCATATCCTGTCTTCCTATCATGAGCACCAAACGTGACATTTATAACTTATATAAATTTACTTGAATGCCATAATTCTAATAAACTTTCCTATCCTTATCCAATTTAAAATGTGGTTGCATTTATAACTTCGGTTTATTAGAATTATGGCATTCAAGTAAATTTATATAATTTTATAAAAGTTTTGCCCTAAAAAAAAATTTATAAAAGTTTTATACGATTAATTCAATTTTTTTTATTATAAAGAGGGCTTAACGGTTAATTCAATTTTTATGCAACCACATTATTACTAATTTAACGACCAAATTAAGAAGTGGTTTTGTTATAATGACCATTGGTTTTTATTTACTTATTGCAATACAATTGAAAGCGAACGTTGTTTTTTTATTTTTATAACTGGACGTTATTTTCATTTATGTCCTTTAATATAATTAAGTTTGATTTTATTGAAACTAGGTTAGTGATCCGGCGTTGTCCGGATTAGACATATTAAATAAGGTTGTGTACACATATACATATATAAGCATGTTGGATTTAAAATGATTTAAATTTAAAAATAAAAATCATTAACAAACATACCATATTAATGTTTGAAATCTTTTAGCCAAGAAATGTTGATTTTAGTTTCCACCTAAATAACCTATCAAAACATGGATTACAATAGTAGAAATCAATATGTATAGTATGCATAAATAAAATAAAATAAAATAATGTAATATATTGAAAGGAATGGTACTTTGAAGTACAAAAAAAAAAGGAATGGTACTTTTGTCAATAAAACAATAAATCTCAACTTAACTCACTTTGGTTGATCTTGTGGTGTTGGCTTGAGACCTTGGAGTGTGCTTCTCTTAATGTCTCAGGTTCAATTTTTCCCGGCGTCAATTTTGGTGGGCTAGTTTAGATTTCTAAAAAAAATAAAAAAACCTAACCAATGTATTGAAGACAGATTCTACTTATCTATATTAAGTTTTCAAATACTTCTTTATATACAACATTAACTGTAGTATTCGAAAGAAGATCATCACTATTTTTAATAAGTATTTTAAATGGACATCCACAATCGGACCATCATGATTTAGAGTATGTGTCTTTCACAATACCATATTCAGAGGTATGTTGTTACGTACTCAATTGCATATTTTCCCCACAATGTGCGCCTGAGTTTCTTCCATCCCCTACCAATAAATTAAATTATAAATCACCAAAGTTTATTAATGCAGAACAAAGACATGAGAATAATATTTATCCAAGCTCGTCTAACTTCAGAGGCATATAATTTGTTGATTGGAGACTGCCTTTGTATTTTGTGAGTTCTCCCTTTGTAGCTAATACTCCAATAATATCTTAAAGTAATATGAAAGGTTAGGTTAATCTCCAATGTAAGAAAAAAACTATAACAAGTAACTATACAATAGATACACAAATTAGCTCTTTAAAAAATTATCAGGTAAGTACGAATCTTCATTCTTAGCTTTAAAAATTTCATCATACGATGTGAACTTGAATGCATAAAAAGGAACAATTGAATCATCAACTGACTTCACGGTGGTCATATTCTTAAAAAATAGTATGTATTCATGGCAAGTCTATTTGAATTCATAGTTCTTCTTAGAAATTGAGGTATTTGTTATCTCGTAACACATTCCCTCAACCAACATAGATTGATATTTTTCAGCTTTGTCGCTCCACATAATACATTGAATTTTGCTCCCTTCTAATATCAAGAACAACAAAAGTAAACAATTTTTTTTTTGAATAACTATGCATGCAAATGTTCTAAAAACAATAATAAAATACAAGAAATAAATTCGCAAAGATAAATTATCATAGAAAAATAATTTTAAATAATGTAAAATCTTGTTAGTTTCTAAAAGTTAATATAGAAATAGAAATTGATGCATACTCTTTCAATCATAAAAATCATATCGAATAAATCAATTTGGTCTTGATCCTTGAAATTTTGAATTCTCCATATTCTAATGATCCTAATCTTGAATCTTCACAATTTGTATTTGTTATTCATGGTTATGCTATCAATGAGGTCAAATTTTGTAGCCATAATTTTTGGGGAAAAAACACGATGATGAAATTTGTGATTTGGTTAGTTAAAATCAAAAGTGAATGAAGGTATTCTAAGTTTGTGTGTGTGTAAACATTATTAGAAAGTGTTGATATATGTTATATAAAAACAAAAAATCAAAGTATCATTAAATAGTGGTTGATATATATCATATAAAAATCAAAGTATATGTAAAAGAATAATAGAAGTGGTGTTTGCCAAACATGGAGAACTGAAAAGATTAGATCCAAATCACGTTTCCGTTTGTTCTTAAAGTATGTGAATAGGTGATTAATTAGCAAAAACTCCTTTTATTTTTAGGCTGAACTTTTATTGATCACTCCACTTACTATTAAAATAACTGGTTGATTGTCCCCGTGAGCAAAGCTCAATTGGCAGGGACAACGCATTATTATATGCAGGGGCCGGGGTTCGAACCCCGGACACCCCACTTATTCACTTTAAAAAGTGAATTCTAGCCACTAGGCTACCTGACAAAAAAAATAACTGGTTGATTTAATAAAACATGTAACTCGTTCTCTTGAAAAAAAGAAAGAAACGAAGCTCAGAGAGATAATGGACTAATATATAAAGGGGATAGGGAATTTTGAAATGAATTTTTCACTATCCAATTATACCATTGGTAAAAGATAAACATGATTTGTTACAATTTGAAATGAACAATTTTTTTAGGGATAAAGTAACAAACATATGTACCTATAATTTTAATCAAAATTTCACAAAAAATATTGATTATAATTTACACGGGTTAACGTGGTTAAAAAAGCGGACAATCAAGAAATTGGTTTTTTATTTGAAAAAACTTTTAATGTATTAGTAACACATGTACGTAAAAAATTGGCACCTTACCTTTTAGATACCTTGGGGCTCCTATTTTCAAAGGTAGACCAAAATCTATACATTTCCAACCAATTGCTGATAGAGTCAGGATCAAGCTTGCAGCATGGAAGGCTTCTCTTTTATCTATAGCAGGTAGAGTACAACTGGTTAAGTGTGTGGTTCAAAGCATGCTAATTCACACTACGTCCATTTACTCCTGACCTATTAAGCTTCTCAGAGAATTGGAGAAATGGATAAAAAAATCTTATATGGAGTGGTGATATAAACAAAAGAAAGATGGTTAAAGTGGCTTGGAAGAAAGTCTGCTTAGATCAAGATGAAGGAGGTCTTGGCACAAAATCTTTAATCTGTCTTAATGAAGCAACCAATCTTAAGCTAGGTTGGAACATGCTGCAATCAGAAGAGAAATGGGCCAACATTCTAAGAAGCAGAACTTTAAGAGATAACAGGTGTATCAGTCATCATATTTCTTCTTCCTTATGAAGCAACACAAAGGCATAATTTCAAACTATAAAGGAAAACACCACCTGGCTCATTGGAGATGGGGAATCTATTAATTTTTTGGACTGATTCTTGGTGTGGAGAAGATATAGCTCAAACCCTAAACCTTTCAGAAGACAACCTACACCAATTTTCCTCAAAAACTCAGTAGCTATATCCTAAACAATCAATGGTACATCACTGGTGACTTGCAACTTAGCTTTCCAAACCTCAGATCACTCATCACAAAAATCACCATTCCAAAACAAAAGAAACATGATAAGCTGATTTGGTCTCATAGCTCTAAAGGTGATCTCTCCCTGAAAGAACTCAAAGAAGCCTACCTTTTTAAGAAACCTGGAACTCCTAAAATTCCTTGGCCCAAATGTATTTGGTCTAAAGACATACCTTCTTCAAAATCTTTACTTGTTTGGAGATTCATGCTTGACAAGCTCCCCACATATGATAACCTAGCTCATAGAGGTTGCAATCTTCCTTCAATGTGCTCACTTTGTGCTAAGCAGATGGAGTCCTCATTCCATCTTTTCTTTGAATGTCCTTATGCTGTGAACATATGGTGCTGGTTTGCTTCAACTCCGAACCTTACATTGCATTTTCAATCAAAAGAAGACATTTTGAGACTTTGCAAAAGAAATTGGAATCCTCAATGCAAGGTTGTTATCACTGTAGCTTTGATTAATATTTTCAATGTAATTTGGTTTGCAAGAAACCAAATCAGATTCCAAAACAAAAAGATCCATTGGAAAATCTCTATTTCAACAATTATTTCAAATACAACACTTTTAGGGAACTCTTCCAATGCAATGGCCACTGATAGTGTTTCTGATTTTGTTATTATGAAAAAGTTCAATGTCAAGTTACACCCTCCCAAAGCTCTACAAATATTGGAGGTAATTTGGAAACCCCCTGTGTTTAAATGGGTTAAATGTAATACAGATGGGTAGCTACTTCTGTAACATCTTCTTATAGATGTATCTTTAGAAATAAAGATTCAGACTTCCTTCTTTTCTTATCTGAGAACCTTGGGCCAGGTAATACTTTTTTTGCTGAACTATTCGGTGCTATGAGAGCTATAGAGCTGGCTAGACAATAGGATTGGAATGATCTTTGGTTGGAAACAGATTCTGCCTTGGTTGTGAAGGCTTTTAGTAATCACAATCTTGTTCCTTGGCATCTAAGAAACCGATGGAATAACTGCATTTTAATCCTATCCACAATCAACTTTATTGTCTCCCATGTGTATAGAGAGGGTAATCAATGTGCTGATGTGCTTGCTAATCTTGGTCTATCATCTTCTCTTTTAACAGTATGGCTTGAATTGCCTAGGAGTATTAGATAATATTTTGTCAAAAACAAGTTAGGAATGCCTAACTTTAGGTTTGTCAATCTTTAAGGAGGTTTTGGTTTGGTCCCCCCTTTTGTTTTCCTTTGTGTTTTTGTTAATATATTTTGGTAGTCTAGTTCTTTGCTAGCTACCCCTTTTTGTAAAAAAAAAACATGTACGTAAAAAATAAATGACAAAATTAATTTCCCCTAAAAAAATGACATAAATAATTTAACTTAAATAATTAACTTATGTTAAACAAATTGGTATAATATTTTAAAATCAATAGTATATATGAAATTTATAATTTTAACTAAATTATAATATTTTTTGGTAAAATTGATATGATGAAAATTCAAAGAAAAATTTGAATGCTTGTAAAACAAATTGAAAATTAAAAGATAAGAAATTAGTTTTAAAAATATTAACAAATTTGAGAGTTTGAGAACTAATAAAAAATTATTATATTTTTCTTCATAAAAAATTATTATATTTATTGAAGCAAATTATGTTAAAATTAAATTAGACATTAATTTATTCAACCAAAAATTAATTAAAAAAATTAAATGAAATATTTAATGGATAGGATTGAAACTATTGTATGTAGTTTGTTGAAATATTTATGGCAAATAAAGAAATCAGTTATTCAACCAAAAATTAATTAAAAAAATTAAATGAAATATTTAATGGATAGGATTGAAACTATTGTATGTAGTTTGTTGAGATATTTATGCCAAATAAAGAAATCAGTTTTTTAAAAATAGAAAACTAAGATAAAATGTTTGTTGTGATATTTATGCAAGATTGGAAAACAAATTTTAAAAATAAAAAATAAAATAAAAGATTGAGAATAAACGTGGAAATGACACGTGTTATAAAAAACCTTACTTTATATATATATATATATATATATATATATATATATATATATATATATATATATATATATATATATATATACTATTGATGATTGATTCAATTGAAAGTTTGGCTATCTGTGTCATGCACCGAATAATTTTTATTATTTTTTTAAGGGGTCTTAACATTTTTTTTGGAACAAGCAAAAATGGGATATATATAACTAGATGAGGAGTCTCTAAATTAGCACAAGGTGTGCCAACCCAGAGCTCCACCAAAAATCAAATACACAGTTCACCAAAGCATCCAAGAGTCGGTTAGTCGATGCCCATACAAACAAAGGGGCTCGACCTCCAACAATGAGAATTATTACGAACATTAATATTACAAGTTTTCACCCACCAAAAAGTATGAACTTTTACTTTATCTAATAGTTGGTAGATGGTACTCTCCTGATTGTTGAAAAGTCGGTTGTTTCTTTCAGTCCAAATGACCCACACGGTACAAAGCCACACGAGCTGCAAAAAAGAACGGCTAGATCGCAAACCACCGGCTAAAGAAGCAAACTGAATAAAATGATCCTTAACATTGGACGGATCAACCGATGAAACACCAATCCAGCCCCGAACCAGACTCCATAAAGGGCCAAAACACGAACAATTAAGAAATAAATGCTCAGCCGATTTGTTGCCCCCACACCCAGTCACACAAGATTGATCTTCAAAAGAAATTATACCACGAGCCAACAAATTATCTTTAGATGGCAAGCGATTTTGAACTAGCCGCCAAGCCAAGATAGACACCTTCAAGGGTACCTGTTTGTGCCAAGTAAGATCCAAAACATCGTCAACCGGAAGGGACTCCTGTTTAGAGAGCATATGGTACACACCACGAACGGAATACCCCCCACTAGAGTCAAGCTTCCACCTCCACTGATCTGGAACATTAGGCTGCAAAGAAATATCAAGCAATAAAACCCTAAGCTCTGCTAACATCTCCTCCTCCCACGCCCACAACCGTCTACGCCACTGCCAAGCCTCCCCTGCTACCCCCCACCCTAGGTCACACATATCTTCCACCGATATCGACTTGTTAATAGCTAAGTCAAAAAGACGACCAAACCTCTCACATTACGGAACCCCACCAAGCCACGGGTCAGTCCAAAAAATGACATAGAACCACACCCAACAGATCTATCGACGCACCCTGCAAACTACCCACCGTCCGCCCCTCCATCCCCGTCACAGATATTTATTTGTTATTTTAAAGTATATATGATATATTTTGTTGATAGTCATACAATGAAAAAAAATGATTTATTCTCCATATACATATATATCATGTATATAATATTTATCTAGAATTATTAATATTTTGATACAAAAGTGTAGGAAATATTTGCTTCAATTATCAATTGTGCAAAAAAAAAAATTTCAAATTAAATTACTTCCAATAATAAATTCATAATGTGTTGTATTAATGGAGCAAGACTAGTTGTAACCAAACAAAAAATGGAGCAAGACTAGAAGTAATCCTCTCTCCTTGACCCAACTTTTCAAAATATCTCTCATCATCGTTCTCTTTTAAGAAAGATTTTCTCTTTCGTCCTCATCAATGCATATCTCCACATAAAAATATATAAATTCAACATTATTTGATGAATTTTAATATACTTATGATTTTTTTTAGAATAATATGAATAATAGTAATTTGATGTCTTATTATTTTAACAACCACATATTTCCCTGTTTATTGGGACAAATTAGCATCCATGTATAGTTTTTTTGTTGAGGTTCATGTCATATCTGTTTTCCTTAAGCGAATATTTTTTTTTTTGAAAGAAAGATGTTTATAGCGTTTCATTAATAAATAACTAGATTAGTTGATAATGTGACAACCTTTGCAAAGATGCGAGCTACCTCATTTGTTTGTCTCATATTGAACTCAACATGAGAGTTTGTGAAGTGAGTAATGAAAAGATTCTTGCAAGAGGTAATCACTTGACCACATTTTGTAACGTCGATTCGGTTGTTGTGAAAAGCATCTGTTATAATTTTAGAATCTAACACATAATCGACATTATCAAATTGCATATCACTTAACCATTGCAAAGTTTGAAACAACCCCAAGGCTTCTCCCACAGACATTGTGCACATTGGAGTAATATACATAGTGTTAGTCAACACAAAGGTACCATCTTCATCTCGCATGCACATCCCAATACCTGTTCTATTCAACTCCTCAGAAAATGAGACATCAACATTGCATTTAAGATGACAATGTTGTGGCCACTGCCACCTAACCGGAGAGGTACCTGATGGTGATGCGTGTGAGATTTTGCTAACTGCACCTAAAGAAGCTGGCAACTCAAGCGCTACTACTGTCTGTTGTACGTTGCGAGCATTGTTTGTTGTTTTATGGGAGTGAAGCACAATTAATATAGAAGCATTTTCCAAGCTCGAATCCTCCTTAAGTGGTGAGCTCAACCGATAACTTATGCACATGTCGCTGATACATCTTGCCATAATTTGAGGTTCCTATGCTTCCAAAGGACAACAACCAAACCTTGAGAGGGGTCTTGCATGTAATGTTGCAGAAGCCAAAAATAGCTTCAACTGTTGAATCCATATCAATACAAGCCATATGGATGTCATCCCAAAGTCCGGTCATGAGCTAGGTCTTCATGAGTGTTGTTGCAACTAACATAATATGTAGGACATTGTACACCTTTATCTTGCAGACGAACTCTGGTGGGCAAACATCCACGACACATACGCGAAACTAGATTCTTTATTTTTGGCGGAACTTCCAGCCTCCATATGTCGGACCAATACCATGTCCGACAGATATGAGATGTATCAATAAACTCTTCTACACATAGTCAGTAGGCACTCTTAACGGAATACAAATCATTCTTCTTTGTTTTCCAAATTAATTTGTCCTTCAACACCTGACCAAATATAGGAGTGCATAGTATAGTAGTTTCTATATCGTTAATGAATACTTCCTGGACCAATGCTTGGTTCAAACCCTTAGGCGAAGTATTCATCAAACTATTCGCAGAAAATTCATGCATATAGTGTCCCTCTAATATGTTATCGTCAATGCGGTTACCATTCAGAAGCCACGATTCAATAAGATTAGGTATAGAGGTACATGTCCCGATACAACAATGTTACCTGCCTCGAACAATGAAACGCACACTCAAAATACTCCACCAAACAAAACATGGATTGTGATCCAAGTTGGCAGTCAGATAACCTAGAGAGGGAAAATATCGAGCTTTAAAAATAGTGAAGACCAAAGAATTTGTCTATGTCTGAAACTTCCACCCTTGTTTGCCTAGCATTGCCAAGTTCAAAGCAATAAAGTCTTTAAAACCCATGCCCCCATAGCTCTTGTGCACCGACAAGTTCTCCCAATACATCCAATTTATTCCACGGTTATTGGGACCACCGACCCCTACCAAAAAAAGAGTTCATTTTCTCAATAGTAGTAATAGAGCTAGGAAGGAGAACAATGCTCATGACATATGACGGGATGACTTACAACACTAATTTGATCATCACCTTGCGTTCTACTTTAGACAAACATTTGCTACTCCAGGAATTGGTTTTCTGCTAGACTCGATCTTTAATATAGGAAAAGATAGATGTATGATCCCTTCCAATCATCGATGGAAGACCCAAGTACTTCCTGGTACCAAGCATAAACTGAACCCCCATAATGTTGTGATGAATTATTTAGCGTATCGGTAACATTTCTACTGCAATATATCTCAGACTTAGGCAAACTAATAGCTTTCCTAGATGCTGCTTCATACAATGTGAGAAATTTTTTCATCACTTGAGCATGTCGCTCATCTACTTTGAAAAAGGAAACAGTCACCAACAAACAATAAATGAGAAATCAATGGAGCACCCCTGCAAATGGAGGTACCCGAAGGTCGCTCCTTTCCTCGGCGCACCTGATAAGCGAGGAAAGACCCTCCACACAAATGATGAAAAGGTATGGGGAGAGAGTGTATTATCCTGCTTAAGACTCAGATATTTATCAATGGTGAGACATTGTATCAGAGATATTTTCATGGCAAGGGCATTTTGGTAAATGAGGCTTGAGGCTTTATAAGCCACCAAACTCCATTTCCCCCCATTCTTCCTCATCTCCTTCTCTCTCTAAAACATTTTCTTCTTGTTGGATATTTGGTTGTTGGCTTCATGTTTGCTAAAATCAAATATACAAGCAAAATGTGCGTCTTCAGAAGCTGGACCTCAGAAGCAGAACTTCAGAAGCTGAACGTCTTCAGAAGCAGAACTTCAGAAGCACTGTTCAGAAGCTGAACCATCAGAAGCACTGTTCAGAAGCAACCTTCAGACGCTGAATGTTCAGACGCAGAACTTCAGATGCAGACCTTCAGAAGCTGGTTTACTGTACTCCTGTTTTCGTGCCTTGGATGCTGTTTATTTTCTCACCTGATCTTTTGAAGATTTGATTGAAGAATTCTCCAAGCTGCGTGTGTTTCTAGAAGGCAGGATATTTGCGTGTGATATATATTTCAAGATTGAATTGTTTTATTTGTGAATATATTTTCAAAGAGATCTTTGGAAAATATATATCTGAAGAATATTGTGGAATATATTTCTAAAGAAGAATTTTGGAAATATATCTTTGAAGAATATTTGGTTCAAATATTTGTTGCTGCTGATGGCTATAAATAGAGGACGCCACTATTGAAGAAAAGCAGCTAGAACAGAAGCCATCATTGAAAGATTAGTCTTAGGTTTCTAGTGTGTTTATTGTGAGTCTTTCTTGTGTCATCTTGATGCAAGCTTAGGACTGTGTTTAGTTGAGTTGTAATTGTGTATCACTCATGAGCTTTTAAGCAAGAGTGACTTTTGTGTATTTGGATTGTGTCTGCTACTTTGATTGTTTTTTGAGTTTAAGATCACTGGGCAGTGATTGTTTGAGGGGAAGTGAGATGGGATCTCAGGTCTAGGAGTTCCTAGGTTGAAGTCAATACGGGTAGTTGCTAGGTGATAAGTTGTAAACTGGGAGTTTGCTGAGAACTTAGAACTAGGACTATCATAGTGGATTTCCTTCCTGGCTTGGTAGCCTCCAGACGTAGGTGTGTTTGTCACCGAACTGGGTTAACAAATATCTTGTGCCTTTTATTTTCTGTCTGTTATTGTTCCTCTGTTTTACTCTGTTTTACTGCGCCAGAATTTCACTTCTCCCTTCTCTCTACTCCCTCTCCACGCCATCCTCCTCTTTCTCTTCAATATTCTTCAATCTTCATCTAATCATCATTCCTTTTGTCTAATCCTTATGCAAGCACAATTTTGGGAGCCAAGGAGGCCAAGAAAAGCAAGAAAGGAAAAAGGGATTGGAAGCTAGGGTTTGAGAAGGAATCAAGGAAAGAAGAGGAATCAAGCTAGGATTTTGGACAAGGAAGCATGACAAGCTTTGATCAGATAAATTGAGGTGAGCTCCCTTAGATTAGTACCCTTTTTGGGGTAGTTTTGAGGTTTAGTGAGGAAAGGAAAAATTGAATGATTAGATTTAATTTCTTGTTTGTTAGTTTCCCTTTGTTAATACTTGACACTTTATGATCTTCCTAGTTAAAAACCCTATTAATTGATGTATATATACTTGCTGGTAGTGAGAATTTGATAAAATTTGTGTTGGAACTTTCTGGAAAAGCTACAGGGCCTGGCACCACTGAGTTTATCGTGCCACGAGAGCACCTATCGTGCCATGATCATAAGGATCTGGGCACCATCGTGCCACGACAAGCACACATCGTGCCACCACAAAAGCAGTGTGCCACCCCTTTTCTGAAATGTGTTTTATGGCCAGAAAACCATTCTCAGAGCGCCAGAACGTCTTTGTACATTCACTAATGGAAGAAAAGGTCATAGACATTCCTCGTATTAACACGAGAGTGGGGAACAGTGTTTCAAATATCATCAGGAATTAATCTCAGTAGCATTCAGATGTCATTTATGACAGATGGGTAGAGTTATCCATAGGCATTAGATAAGTTAAGGGTATAGATTTCTCAGGATACCCTTGACCAGGTAGTTTATAGGGTATCATAGTTAGTGGTACAAGGTTTTCCCAGTTACAGGTACATTTATATGTACATCAGGACGTGCCTCAGCTGTTCACATCAGAGTGACACTGAGGGTACACGTAACAGTTCAGGATAATATCAGGAATATCAGGATAATGTACAATACCAGGAATAAATATTTAATTATTTATCAGGATAAATCGTGTGTCTTCTGTGCTCTCGTCAGGTAGAGACCACAGGGGGTTCCAGATACAGCTGGAATGGGCAGGAATCTTCTGCAAGGATAACCACACACACAGGCAAAAGGAGTCCGGTGACTAGCCTCATGTAACACCCATATATAGATTGCCTAGGATCTTATACGAGTATTAAAATTTCGTACTGGATGCATTAATTTACAATACAGAAAAATTATCTCATATTATTACATCACATAAGTAATAATACATCCAACTGTTAATACATATCATCTTGATAATTATACATCAAAAGTACAACATCTGAATACAAGTAAACTGAAAACTAGAAAGCCAGCACGATCAGTCCAAAGCTTTCTCCTTACCCTTGCTGCGTGCAACCTGTGAACCTGCATCAGAAGGAATGGGATGAGACATAATGTCTCAGTGAGTTCCACCCAACCCACTGTTGGCAACCTCGGGGACACCTAGGGTCGCCATGCACTAACTCTTGGCAATCTCGGGGATTCCTACGATAGCCGTCAGTCTATATCATATAATTATCATATACATAATCTCATACTTAGTGATCTAGGGATGTCCTATGATCACTTCCTGTTATCTGAACAGTACTTAACATAACTTATGTAATAAATACATATACATCTTGCTCAATGTCGCGGTGATTTTCGGAGATCAAGCTATTAATTAGCGTTGACTCTTAAATTAATTTCACCACCGATCTTTTATTTTTCCGAGGAAAAGGGGGAAAGTTCGAAAAAAAACCCTATATTTTAAGAGAGACCAAGGTCCGGGGGTTGGTTACGCAAAGGGAAGGTATTAGCGCCCTAAACGTCTATAGTACTCTATAGGAACCTCTTGTTTTTATTTATCTTTATGCTAAATTGGTTATTTGTTTGTAAAATAAATGCTTTAAGTGAGAAAAGGTTAAAATGAGGAGTTTTAAAAGAAAAGAAAATGTTTTTGTTTTTTATTGATTGGTTTGGAAGGACAAGGTCCTTTGCCTACATACCCAAATGGGATCAAAACCGATGTAGTTCGGAGTAAAAAAACGAGTGATTTGTTCGATTGATTTTAAAGTTTAAAAAAAAAGTTTGAGAAAGATATGAGGCCGAAATGGCATAGAAGGATAAAGATGTGAGTTTGATTGATTTTAATTTAAAAAAAAGGTTTGAAATAATTAAAATTGATTGAAATTGTTTTTGAAGAAAATGTAGGAATTAATTGACTTGAAAATGAAACTTGATTGAGAAAAGATTTTTTTTTGGCTTTTTGTTATTTGAAATGTTTTTGATTTTTGATTAAGTTAATTAAAAAAAATTAAGTAGTAGTCGAAAAGCGCGAGAGTTTTCTCACAAAGACGTTGAATCAAAGTGAGATCCCCTTTTCCTCGGATACGTTCGTTACTTTTGCGTTTTAAACATAAAGCGGAATAAATAAATGTGAGTGTCGGTGCAATATTCTCATTTATTTTTACATTGGACCTAGATACATTCTAATGGCAATAAAATAAATGACAAAAATAATAAAATAAAATTGCAATTGCATCAAAGTAAATATGCTAAAGGGAAATAAAAATGCATGAAATGCAAAATTATAAATAAATATGGTCCATAAAATAAATAAAGAAAATAAAAATGCGAGACATAAAATAAATATGATGCTGAAAATAAAATAAAGAAAATAAAAATGCAAAACATAAAATAAATATGATGCTAAAAGAAAAATAAAAATGCAATACATAAAATAAATATGATGCATAGAATATAAAGGAATTAAAATGCAAGACATAAAAAATAAATATGGTACTGGAAAATAAAAAAAAAAAAATGCAAGGCATAAAAATAAATATGGAGCTGGAAAAATAAATAAAGAAAATAAAAATAATGCAAGGCATAAGATTAAATATGATGCCTAAATAAAAATGCAAGACAATAAATAAATAATGATGCGTAAATAAAAATAAAATAAATAAATAAATACATGATGGACTGAAAATTAAAAGGCAGTAAATAAAGTGCATGAGAAATAAATGAACAAGAAAATAAAAAGAAACCTAAAAAATAAAAGAAGGAAATAAAATAAAAGACAAAGAAATATAGAAGAAAAAGGGAGTGCAGAATTAAAAGAGGGCAGTAAAGCAGTAATGAAGAAATTGGGCTTAAAAAAAGAAAGTGGGCTTAACAGACCAAATCTGGACCGTCGGATTAAACGAAGTGTCCAGATTTGATCATGGGGAGACAGAGTCTCAGCCATCAGATTTTAATCAAACGTCACAAGAGAGAAAGAACAAAGTAAAAACCAAAGGGTGAGACGCATCTGATCAAAACAGGGGATAATGCTGGCCGTTAGATCTAGGATCTAACGGTTCAACCCTGATGGTCCATGGGACACAGAGATCTGCGTGCACACCATAGTCTTGGCCAAGGCATCAATATAAATAAGCAAATAAACCCAAAAAAGCCATAGTTCCAAGTTCTTTCTCTCTCTAAAAAACAGAAACCTGAGTGCTCTCTCCTCTCTCTAACTCACACGCGGCCAGGCAGGGGTATGGCGCGGTGGTCGCCGGCCAAAGGCAGCGGCGCCGCCGCGCCGGGAGCTAAAAAGAGGCCTTTTTTTAAAAAAAAACTATCTTTTGATTTCCTTTTTCTTCTACTCTTTGAAGATGTTAGTAGTTTTTCAAAACAAAAGGTAAGAAATTCTAGATCTACACTTCTTCTTATGAGTTTCGTTTTCTTTTTAAGAACAAAAAAAAAGCTTCTACCTTCTCTAAAGTTACGGTCTACAGTTCGGTTCGGTTCCGTGTGCGTTTTCGTCTTTAGTTTGTTTACGGTTTTGTGTTTGTTTTCGGTTGCGTTGCGTTTCTGGTTGTGTTGCGTTTCTGGTTGTGAGTTGTGTATAAAGGAGGCGCGGTTTGGGTGTGTAGGTTTGGTGCTGGGTATGTGTTAGTTCAGTGGTGGTTTGTTTTATGGGTTTTGTGTGAGTTATGGTTCTGTATGTGTTGGGTATATGTGGAATTGTGATATTTGCTTTTGTTTTGGTGGTGATATTGGTTATACAGGTTATGGTTTTAGTGTTTGTTTTTGGTTTAGAAAAAGAAAAGAGGAAGAGGGGTGGTTTGGATTTTGTGGTGCTTGCGTGTGGTTTGAGGTGCTTGTGGGGGAGAGGAACTTGGTTGTGATTTTTGTGTGTGGAGAAGAAAAAAAGTTTAGGGTTTTCTGGATGATTTTTTTTTTGGCCGAAATTTCACTGTTGTTTTCACTGTTGTTGTTCTTGAACACTGTGCACTGCACTATTTAAAGGACCCAGAAACTAGGGTTTGATGAAAAATCTGGACAAAATTGCCCCTGGACTGGGCCTGGACTGTGGACTGAAAACTGGATAAAAACTGAGAAAAAATAAACACCAACAGTAAAATAAAAATAGTAATAATAAAAAAACAAAAATAAAAAACAGAAACACTAATAATAAAAAAAGAAATTAAGAAAAGAACAAAATAAATAATAAAAAGAAAAAAAAATAACTAATAATAATAACAAAATAAATAAATAAAACGGTCGCCTTCGGAACAAAAAAATGAGGTATTTTAAAATACCTCCCTGCCGAAATTTCGTCTGAAACGACAAAAATTTCTGGCTTAAAAGACGAGGGAAACGAATTGAACACGGGTCAAAAATGGGGTATGACAGATGCCCCTATTTAAGTTTCTTCGTTACGGAGATTTAAAAGCGAAATTTTAAATCGACGGGTCGAAGAGACTTAAATACAGAATACACCATTTTTGACCAATTTCGACTGCAAAATGCTATGCAAGCAATGCTATGCATGTGATGCTATGCACGTGATGTTGTGCAAGTAATATCGTGAGTGCTCGCGATGCAAGTATGAATGCAAGACGGCGAGGACGAATCGACTGGGGATAAAAAAACGAAAGGATAGCCGAGTCTGTTAAAAGAAACGGGGTCCGACTCCACTGGGGATAGCATGGTTTCACTGGGAATACATGTCAGCTGTTTGGGTTGTTGCCAAACTTGCCACTGACGACAGGATAAAAGGATAAATGTCAGCTGCTCGGATTGTTGCCGAACTTGCCACTGACGACAGGATGAAAAGGTAAGTGCCAGCTGTTCGGGTTGTTGCCGAACTTGCCACTGACGACAGGATAAAAAGGTAAATGCCAGCTGTTCGGGTTGTTGCCGAACTTGCCACCGACGACATGATAAAAGGATAAATGTCAGCTGTTCGGGTTGTTGCCGAACTTGCCACTGACGACAGGATAAAAAGGTAAATGCCAGCTGTTCGGGTTGTTGCCGAACTTGCCACTGACGACATGATAAAAGGATAAATGTCAGCTGTTCGGGTTGTTGCCGAACTTGCCACTGACGACATGATAAAAGGGTAAATGTCAGCTGTTCGGGTTGTTGCCGAACTTGCCACTGACGAGATGATAAAAGGATAAATGTCAGCTGTTCGGGTTGTTACCGAACTTGCCACTGACGACATGATAAAAGGATAAATGTCAGCTGTTCGGGTTGTTACCGAACTTGCCACTGACGAGATGATAAAAGGATAAATGTCAGCTGTTCGGGTTGTTACCGAACTTGCCACTGACGACATGATAAAAGGATAAATGTCAGCTGTTCGGGTTGTTACCGAACTTGCCACTGACGACATGATAAAAGGGTAAATGTCAGCTGTTCGGATGATGCCGAACTCGCCACTGACGACAAAAACTGGATAAGAAGATGCAAGCTGTTCATTAAAGAACTGCCACTTGGCGAAAAGAGGGTGACATCTCTGGACCAAACACACTGGGGATGACACTTGGGGGGAGACGGTTCATGATTGATTGGCATGAAAAGACGATTAAAGCAAGACTCAAGGTGGTTAATGCAACCATGTATAAATGATGTTGCCTATATGTTGTATATACATGAACGTGTATATGCATGAATGTATGAATGCATGAATGACGACACAAATTTGTATGACTAGATAGAGGATTGAATTATGTGACTGGAGGACTGATTAACTTGTGATTGTATGAAGGATTGACTTGAATGACTGACGTTATGATTGTATGAATGATTGCCTTATATGATTGTATGAAGGATTGACTTATATGACTGTATGAAGGATTGACTTGAATGATTGACTTATATGATTGTATGAATGATTGACTTATATGATTGTATGAAGGATTGACTTATATGACTGTATGAAGGATTGGCTTGCATGATTGTAGGACTGATAAACTTGATGAGACAAGATTGGACAGGTGAGAGGGAAAGTGACCCGACGTCGCATCACAAACACTCGGCAATCTTCAATGGGAATGATGCCACTGGGGGCGTATCAAAACAAAAACGGGGTAAAGCCCGGCATAGGCAATAACTGATGAGGAGTAAACACTTCTTGGGGGGAAGCGTGTCAATCCGAAACCATGGTGGAAGAACTGGTGCTTCTGTGGTCATGCTTATTTTTGTTTTGCTTTTTTGAATCCCTAATTTTTGCCTGGACCGCCCTTTCGGGTTTTCGATCCGTCGGGAATGTATTCTTTTGTATGTCCCTGATTTTTGCCTGGACCGCCCTTTCGGGTTTTCGATCCACCAGGACGCTCATTTTTGCCTAAGCCGCCCTTTCGGGTTTTCGACTTACCGAGCTCCTTCTTTTTCTCTTTTTTCTTTTTTTGATTTTTTTCTATATTTTTTGTATTTGACCAAGTTAAATCTGCGGAGTTTGCTCGTTCCTGAAATGGATGTTGATATACACCTTACTTATCCATGAGTATGAAGAAAACACAATTGTTTGTTTACACTTTTCAAAAGGCATGAAGAAGATTTTATTATTTAAAAAAAAAAAAATTTACTTTCAAGTATTGCTATCAATAATAGAAGAATTTTTTTGAAACATAGAATAAATGAGACTTCCAAACAAGAGGCACAAGCTCAAATTTATTTAATAGAGTGGTGGCCTGCCAATGGCGTGGTTCCACGGATCTCACAAAGTTTGAAAAAATGGTAATATAAGGGGAAGGTACATTGAACACAATAACCGCTATTCTCCCTGACAACTTTGAATTTCACTGTTTAGATGCTTCAGATTCAGAGTTCCTTTGACAGCTAATGTGCCCCGAGTGAGTCATGGCTAACCCGATGTAGTTACTTTGTCTTTTGTTCCTTAATTTTTGCATAGATCGCCCTTTCGGGTTTTCGACCTATCAGGATGACTGTTTTTCTGTTTTATGTCTCTAATTTTTGCCTGGACCGCCCTTTCGGGTTTTCAGCCCACCGAGACGCTCATTTTTGCCTAAGCCGCCTTTCAGGTTTTCGGCTTACCGCGGTTTTC